>CAWUFW010025112.1:0-49601 GCA_963921515.1 Calotriton arnoldi | reverse complement strand
CCTTTCTTACATTCCCATATCATATGCACAAAGTGTGCTGCTGCTTCCCCGTATCTAGGGCAGACGTCCGAGCGGCCCAGGTAAATTTTATTTAGTCTGTGTGGGGTTAGATACACTTGGTGTATTATGTTATATTGAATGAGCTTGAAACGTGCGTTAGAACTAACCTCACGGAGTCCTTCGTGTACTTTTGACCACTCTTGTGCTGTTATAGGGTCCTCTGACACATCCTTCCACCTTTCCTGAATCGGTAGGGCTACAACCAAATAGTCATCAAGAAGGGCCTTATAAATATGGGAGATCAATCGTCGCCCTCCCACCATCGATATAGAAGTGAGGACGACCGAAGGGGAGGCTCCTCGGGAAGGAATTTCATAACCCCACCGATGCGCGCACACCATTTAAGACTTTCCCTATATTATGCTCCTAGAACCCGGGAGGCGAATGCCACAGGTGTATCCCCAGATATCTCACCCCCCTCTCTTCCACGACAAACCCACTTCCGGGTATTTGTCATTTGACTGTTGTGCCATTTTCCCAATAGGGACCCGGGAGGATTTCCCAGGGTTAATACGGAGTCCAGAAAAATCCCGAACCTCTGCAATTTGCGCAAAGGGTTGGCATCGCCTGAACTGGGTGTCTAAGAAACATCAGCACGTGCGTCCGTGTATAGGAGACCACATGTGTGACATCTCCAACAGGAATCCCTTAGCCTTCCAACTTAGTCCTAAGCATGGTCGCTAGAGGTTCCATCGCCACCGCAAAAGCAGCGGCGATAGAGGGCATCCCTGTCTTGTTCCCCTAGACAGGGTGAACTTCCAGATATCACCCCCTGGAGTCGTACCCGGGCGGTCAGGTTTGTATATAACAGCTCCGCCCATCAGAGAAACCCCTGCCGCATCCCCATTTTCCGGAGGACAGCCCAGACGTACGCCCAGGCGTGCGCCCACTCCACCCGAATCAAAAGCTTGCTCCACGTCCAGTAGAGCTAGGGCGCAGTCCTCTTGCTCTATGACCGGGGCATGCCAGACGTGTGCGAGTCGCCTCCGGTTATGTGTGGTACTTCTCTTAGGTATAAATCCTGCCTGGTCCGGGTGTATTAGGTGCGACATGTCGGTAGCAATCTAGATGCCAAAATCCACTCAGTATCTTAAAGTATATATTTAGGAGCGAAATTGGCCGGTATGATCCCGGCTGCAAGGGGTTCCTATCAGTCTTTAGGAGCATGGATACCAGTGCTTCCTGCAAAGAGCCAGGCAACGATCGGCCCTCCCACACCTCATTATAAACATCTAATAATTTCTCAGCTACAATCGGTGCGAACCGTTGATAAAATTCGGCAGGAAGGCCATCACTACCCGGGCACTTAGCCGTCTTGAGGTGCTTGATAGCCGATAAGACTCTCTCGTTATGGGGCCTGCAAGGGCCTCTGCCTCTTCTGGGCTCACCTGGGGAAGCTCAATACAATTCAAGTAATCATATATTGCGTCTGGGGATGGAACTGAGTTGGTTTGACAGGCAGTAGCTATGTGGCAGGCTAACGTATCTACAGGTGCTCGCTGGGTCCAGACCAGCTCTCCGTCTTTATCCTGTAATTGTAGGATGGGGGAAGGGCAGACTCAGATTTAATCAACCTTGGGAGGAGGGCCCCGGCCTTATCTCCCTTCATATGGAGACCTTGGTATGTAATATATTTGTATTTTTCCAGCCTACCCCAGGAAGCCAACAGCTCCTCTCGCACTTTCCTCCAACCCTCCAAAGCTTGTGGGTCTGTATGCAGGGAGGCCTCCAAAGTACTCAGTGGGTGCGTCCGAATGTCCTGCTCCAGTTGATGCCTGACTCCATATGAGGTCTTAATAGCTACCCCCGAATTACAACCTTCATGGCCTCCCAATCTATTGCCCTCGTGGACGCGGTCCTCCAGTTTCCAGTGAAATAGTGTGTGAGAGCTTCCTTAAGGGTGGTCTCGTACAGAGGGTCCAGTAACGCCTCCGCACGCAGCCGCCATAGCGGTATCGCTGGTCGCCCAACTCCCATTTTTAAACTCCTCAATAAAGGGAATGGTCTGACAGGTGTCTAGGTAGATACCAGACCCTGTCCTCTCCTGGAGCCAATCCCAAGGAGATACAACAATAGTCTAAACGGCTAAATGTGTTCGTTGCAGGGGTATGACATGAGAACACCCTCTTCGAAGGGTTACGGGTCCTCCATATATCTAAGAGACTCAGGCCAGCCAGGGTATCCACTTTTACTCGGGCCGTACGAGGCTTAGTATTCTCTCTGGGTGGGTCCCTATCCAGCCATGCATCTAGAGCACAGTTAAAGTCGCCCAGCAAGATCACCTCCATTCCTAAAAGGGGGCCGCTACCTACAATAGAGTCGTAAAAAAATCTGGATTATCCGTGTTGGGGGCATATACATTAATAAGGCATGTTTCTCGCCCCTCCCAAGTCCCACACAATATTACGTAGCGCCCCTCCGGGTCCACCACATGATGTGCGTGTTGAAAGGAGTACCCGGGAGCCACCCAGATAAGAGCCCCCTAGCAAACCCAGAATAGGAAGTGGCTTATATCTGGCCTCTCCAGTGCCTCCTGACACACAGGACCGCGTCCCTCAAAACATGTGTTTTTGTAAACATGCAATTGCCACTTTATACCGTCTCAAATATTCCAGTATCCTTCTACGTTTCTGATAATTTGCCATGCCCCGTACATTCCATGTTATTATTTTCAATTCTTGCGTCCCCATGTGTGTCTGCATTCACCCCTGGCCATCCCCAGCGCTCCACTACTGGAGCCATCCCTTCCCTCCTACACCTATTGGAGCACTCCCTGAAATCAGGCTCGAGACTCTTTGTGACCCCCTCCCACCGGGCATTCCGTTGAGTACCATCCCCCTTGACGGTAAAGGATAGCGACCGACTATTACGCCCAACTCCACCCACCGCCCCAACAATTGAACTGAGCTTAACCAATCGTATCCCAGCTTAGACAAGGGACTGACTGCTATTAAGATGCCCTTTAACCAAACTTATTGGGTGCTGTGCTAGCAGCCCGACCACCGCAGAGGGCGTGAGGTATAGACCCTACAGCTTCCGCCACGGGAACTGGCCCCTGTGGAGAGTGACGTCCCTCCCGGGACATCGTTACATATCTATCCATATCTCAGTCTAACTTACATATATGCTATAGCCATAACTGAAACATATCAATGCTATTCTCTCCAGTACCTTACTTCTCTACTCCTACCCATATTTGTGGTGCATTCATCCTTCAAGTCCTGCCATCTTCACTCACTCAACTGATTCCTCCGCCCCCTCCTGAGTCCAGGCCAGTGTCCTGAGTTGTGCCCTCCGATTCTTGGATGACCTCATTATCTGAGGCCTGTAGTGTACCATCTGGGCGGACCCGTATCCTGCCGGGGCTCACCCATCGGGATAGTGATTTCTGGCGTGGTCCCCTACGACGTTCACGAGTCTTGTCTCCCGGCCCGACGATCTGGATGATTCCGTGAGGGGACCAGACATGTCCCCGTCATCCCACTGGAGTCCAACCAATCGCATGCCTCAGCCGCTGTTTGGAAAAGCAGAGTGTGCCCATCTTTTTGACTCTCAACTTTGCCGGGAACACCAGGCTGTACTTCATATTGAACTCCCGAAGGCGCCTTTTGACATTCAGGAAAGTTTTCCTCTGTTCTTGCACTCGCTGCGTGTAGTCTGGGTATATCGAAATGGGATGACCCTCAAACAGAATCGGCCCCCTCGGTGCGTGTAGCCTGCAGGATCACATCCCAATCCCTATGGTTGAACAGCCTAGCAATGATGGCTCTCGGCCGTGCCCCAGGCCTCGGGGGTGACCAGCGATCTATGTGCTCTCTCAATGTTAAAGAACTTAGACAAACGCTTGGGGCCAGTTTGTTCAGTATCCATTCTTCAAGGAATAGCTCGGAGGAGGACCCCTCCGCCCGCTCAGGGAACCCCTCAAACCGGAGGTTGTTCCTCCTAGATCTCCCTCCGAATCTTCCGCTCTGGCATCTAGGTGAACCACTCTTTCTTGCAGTGCTATTACGGTATCTCTGAGAGTCCGCACCTCCGTTTGCAATGTCTCAAAGTTCTCCTCCGTGGTGGTGACCCTATCGACCACCTTCCGCATGGTCACGTCTAAGGAGATTAACATCTATGGCCACTGCGTCTATTCTGTTCTGCGCGGGTGGACTGAATTGCTTGCAACACATCTGCCAGCGATGGGGCCTCCTTTTCCTTTAATGGCACTTCAATGTCTTCCCCATCCATATTCTCGTTTCGGGGTTCTGGTCCCTGTGGGAGGGGCATCGCATAGTTGCTTATTTTATTAGCTTGCGCCTTGCGCCTTGTCCTTCACCATGGTAACTGCAAGTGGCAGAATACCGCCGTCTCGACACCCACCGAAAAAAGTCCTGGGGGCAGAAAACAGTTCCTTTAATATATACGCCTGGGAGTCCGCTCGGTCAGCACACACCGGGCTCCCGCCAAATGTCCTGAGCATACACTGGCCTCTAACCTCCAGGTCCAGAAAGTGTATATCACAATCCTTCACTCTCGTATGGGGGAATATGGGGTTGTTTTGGGTGCTGCTTCGTCTACAGGGCATCCGACCTGGAGCCTCACATTACTCCCCTAGTTCGACAGGTGCCACGGGCCACCCAGCATCGCCTATCCGGGACCTCCCGCTACTCTGTAATCTGTAGTGGGCCGATCCGGCCAAGACTATTCCACACACAGGGCCGACCCCAGGGCCCTGCGAGGCTGCCTCCACCAGAAGTGATGCCGAGTGGCCTCCTCAGAGGTCCAGGTGAGGCTGCCCCAATCCAGGGTCCAGGCTAGCTGCCGTCCGTTGGTATTCCCCCACCTTCTGCAATTTTTATTAGTCCCTCAGCGTGGGAGAACTCAGTCCCAGGAGTACGCTGGTCTGTTAATTTCCCCCAGTCTCTCAGCACTAGTGGGGGTTCTCACCCCCTTAATCCTCAGGATGCAGGGTCGCTCAGCGCACTCCTCCACCGCTCCCTCGCTGCCTTATTCTGTGGTCCTGCCAGGCCCCCGGGTCCTACCTCTGTCTGCAGGCCATGCGAGACCTCCGCCCTCCTCCTCACCGCAACGGGTCCCAACGCGTCTCCCGGGTGTGGAGATCCAGTGTATCAGCGCTCATTTACTCCGCTCTTCCGGGCAGCCCCTCCCGTCTTCTCAGGTCTCCGCAGGGTCGGGATGCCAGGATCCAGCCAAGAGCCCTCCGCGCCACGCCGCCGTCAGGCTCCGTAATATGTACGGCTTATTCCGCAGTCCAGCCTCGGACCGCCTCCTCTCCCCGGGTCACCAGCCGCATCAACAGCGCCGCACTCGTGGCCTCTGAGAGCAGCGTCACAGGGAGGAAGCCGCCTCTGACACTCCTTATCTGCTTCATCGCGGCTCACCCTCTGCTGTACGCGGGCCTCCAAGGATTCCCAGCCTGCCCCACCACACGGCCCGTCCCAGCCGTCGGCTCCACCGTGCGCCTCACCTCACAAGATACCGTGCAGACCAGGCTTTCCTGCACCGTTGTGCAGTCTATGGGTAGGTCAGATTATCAGCTTCTGTTGTAGACCTCTATAAAGCCAGGTTCCCTGATGGATGTTAACAAATTACACTGCTGTCCCAGGGAGCTACAGCAGAAACGTCTAGTCGACCATCTTGGTCTTTCTTGCACCATAATGCCTTGTGGATCGGGAAAGCTGTATTAATGCTTCTGCTTTTGAACCACCAGCCAATTCAGAATGTGAAATTGTTTGCTTTTAACCTCGTATCAAAGTTATCTACTCCTATGATATGGAAGTGAATCTTTTGTGATAGTCATTTTAAGGAGGATGTGATCGGTTTGTCAGAATTTAATTGTTAGAGCTTACACAGCACAATGTTTTTTTACCGCAAATGGTTGGAGTCTACAGAGGAACATATCACAAAAATGATCATTTATAGACATTTTTTCTATTTAGAGGACAGCGTGAAGCCCAGTTTGGAAAACACCAATAGTACAACCATCACAATCACCATTACCACACTGCGTCCATTACAATTGTCAACACTGTAATACCAGCTAATGAAAGCTCCAGTTGTTTAGAAAGGCAAAAGAAAAAACGTAGTCATCCAACTCAATAATATCAAAGCCAAAGAAGGACTGCTGCAAAATACTAACCCGGAATCAGGAAAGGTCATAGCATAGAAACTGCAAACATGAAGGTCCTAAATGAGTAATGAGTATGGTTGACTGTGGATGGCTGCTCATGACATGGTCATATTAGTTTCAGGGGTGAGGGCTAAAGGTGGTTTCTTTCACTCCTAAAAAAAAAAAAAAAAAAGACACATTGGTAAAATTGGAGACAAATATACTGAAGAATTAATACATGGGGCTTGCCCAAATATCATTTCTACCACCAGTGTTACTCAATTTATTAAAAAAAGGATAATAGGATAAATAATTGAAAAACCACAATTATACAAGAAAACCACAGAGATAAAATACATCACCATTCTAAGGACTGGTTTATCTAGCTTTAAAACTGAATGACAAAAAAGATTGATTTTTCTACTGCCTTCTAATTCAGCTATGCATAAATGTTCTGTCCTATATGAAATGCCCCATTACATATTCCTTGCCTACGTGCAGTATACAAAGACGTAAATTAAATACATCTGGAGTGTAACTGGAAAGCGGGCCATGTGTAGAGTTTCCGAATAGCAATGACACTATCTTCGATAATCAAGTATACACTAAAATGTTTATTAAAATTACAGGAATAAATTCCTTCTTGCATGGACACAGTTTGCAGACTAGATCGTCATATCATACATCACATCTCTTATTATAAGCTCCTTCGAGCACAAGAAATTGTTCCACAGATATAATCAAAAATAAGGAGGCACATATTCGACAATAAATTTGTTGATAGAGATTATTTTCTAGGTTTGGGTTAGCATCTTTCTCTCGGATATCCAGCAACTTTCTTCAATGGTGACAGCCCTTAATTACAGGGGTGGACAGGCTGTGGCGGAAGAACTACAGGGGTGGACAGGCTGTGGCGGAAGAACTACAGGGGTGGACAGGCTGTGGCAGAAGAACTACAGGGGTGGACAGGCTGTGGCGGAAGAACTACAGGGGTGGGCAGGCTGTGGCAGAAGAACTACAGGGGTGGACAGGCTGTGGCAGAAGAACTACAGGGGTGGACAGGCTGTGGCAGAAGAACTACAGGGGTGGACAGGCTGTGGCAGAAGAACTACAGGGGTGGACAGGCTATGGCGGAAGAACTACAGGGGTGGACAGGCTGTGGCAGAAGAACTACAGGGGTGGACAGGCTGTGGCGGAAGAACTACAGGGGTGGGGACAGGCTGTGGCAGAAGAACTACAGGGGTGGACAGGCTGTGGCGGAAGAACTACAGGGGTGGACAGGCTGTGGCAGAAGAACTACAGGGGTGGACAGGCTGTGGCAGAAGAACTACAGGGGTGGACAGGCTGTGGCAGAAGAACTACAGGGGTGGACAGGCTGTGGCAGAAGAACTACAGGGGTGGACAGGCTGTGGCAGAAGAACTACAGGGGTGGACAGGCTGTGGCAAGAAGAACTACAGGGGTGGACAGGCTGTGGCAGAAGAAGTACAGGGTGGACAGGCTGTGGCAGAAGAACTACAGCGGTGGACAGGCTGTGGCAGAAGAACTACAGGCGCTGGTAGCAATTAACAAGCCATGCCTGTTATTCCTTTCCCACTCAGTGGCGCTGCAGGGATCCATGGCAGGAATATCACCATAAGGTTTCCAGGGGTATCCAGAAATCCCTGGGCTTTCCCCATGCTCTTGTGAAGGCATGACAAATGGCACGATGATTAAACCAGAGAGGATGGCTGTGCTTGGAGCCATGAGTGATGCTTTGGGAGGAATGGACTTGAGTAACGCTGGGACAGCAGGAGTGATGGAGTTGGCCGTGGGTCAGATCGAAATGACAATTTTGACAATTTATTTTTATTGTCCAGTTAATTAAAACCCTAACAAACATCTCATTGGTGAGTGATCAAAGCAGCATTAAAAACAATGATCCCCATTATGAAAGCAGGCGGTGCAAGAGAAAGTGCTAAGTGCAAAACAGCATTTTGGTATATGACAAGAATATTATAGCATTCATTTTAGCACCAGAAAGAAAAGAGCAATGCGCAAAGGGCAAGGAAGGAAGGTCCCAAAGTTGCTTCAGATGTCTCCCGGCTTTCCGCAAAGTGCATTGTGCAGAGACAGTAAAAGAAATGACTTAAGATTACTTCAGATGTTGTCTCCGAGAGCTCCGCAAGAGTACGTTTAGAGTCTGCAAGCAAGCGTGGAAAGTCCTAGTGCAAGCAGCAAATAACAAGTATCACAAGACTATTATGACATTTGTTTATGTCGCGCTAAAAAGAAAAGTGCAGTGTGCAAGGGCAATGGAGAAAAGTCCCAAGGTTGTTCAGGCAGTAGTATCTGGGCATTCCGCAAAGTGCAGTGTACAGAGACAGTAGAGAATTTACCTATGGTTACTTCAGGCGTTCTCTCAGAGTGTTCCGCAGAAATACATTCTAAGGATGCAAGCAGGCGCGGAAAGTGAAGTAGCAGACATGGGTTTGATGTCTCAGGGCATAGAAGTAGAGGTGGTGAATGGGGGAGGTTGGAATGCATACCTATTGCGCATGTGGGCTGTGTTCGATCTATATTGCTTGAGAGGCTGTTTGAGATACTAAATGGGGGTTATTCCCTAGCTAGCACTGCATTTATGGCCCTAGCTGGGGCCACAGTGCAGTGCCAGATATCTCCTCGGGACATCCCCTGGGGAATGACCTCTCAGGCAAGTACAGTTTACTGTCTGGACTAAGGACTGGGTGCAGATGTTTTCCTTATAGAGGGAAATCTAGGGGAGGGAGCACCTTCTCTCTTCTGGATTATCAGGCATGCTGTGTTCCAGTAGGTAGTATGCCCATACCAGATGGCTCAGCATCTGATCCTTTTCCAGTGAGCCCCTGTTGGAACCATTTCGGGTGAGGTTTCCATCACCATAGCTCAACTTTTGCCTTGTCTGATGACTCCTTGGCTGAGGGATTGTTCAGTCCCTCTGGACATTCAATGCTTGGAGTCATTCGCTCAGGCTCCCAGAAAGGCAGACTGTCCTTGTCGGAGTGATCAATGTCCTTGCTGTCCAGCAAGTGCTGCCTTTGCAGGTACTCCTGTATATCTGCTGTAGACTGACAGACCTGAAATACCTGGCCACAGGTAGGCAGTGGCATCCTCCTACTTCTTCTATGGACAATACTGTACCTTAGTGAGCCTGTTCTGATGGGAGATGGCCAACTTCATCTCCTGAGATTTGTAATGAATCTTTTGGGTACTGGCCATGGAAAGTAGTGGTAGGAAGTGACGGTGGAGCTGGCTCTGCCTGAAGCCAGAGACACAGGGCTGTATCTCATTATGGTGTGGGGCTCCTGTCACCCTCGAGAAGTTACTGTGTCCTAAAAAAGATGAAGATTGCCTTCACCCTCAATATTCTTAGTTTTGAAAAATTTCAGTTTTCAATCTCTAGGCATGGTGTGGCCACCTCAGTCTCTGGGGCGTCTCCTCTTCCACTTGGCTGCTGATGCAGGGGCAGTTGTCTATCAGGAGCTTACAAAGGGCCTTCCCAGTTATGCGGACATCGGGACTCCCCCCTACTGCCACCCCCAACATTCTGCTTCTATCAGTAGTTGTTGCACTGTGTATGCATGAAGAGTTGTGCACACAAGTGAATTTCAGGGGATCCCTTGCATGTATGTGAGGTATAGATAAGAGATTACCATGCCAAGACCATGCCTGATGTTCCATGGAGCTCTGACCCCAATTGTCTATGGCACACCCAACCTGGGAGGACCTAGCACCCTTAGACATTGCATTCCATGCACCTGTAAAGTACCCAAGCATTGTGTACCCCTCCTCCATTGAGCGTTCAGAGTACTCAGACAAGGTTTGCTCTAAACTTCCGGCAGTGATCCCATGCCCAGCCGTTCAAACCACAAGGGAAGGTCATATCAAATGATCACACCAAATATGGATGCGGTACATAAGGCCTACTGGTTGACCCAACATCTCAAAGATTAACAGTATCATAGAGGGCAAAGTGAACACTAGTATGGTTACACTTGAGATGTTGGGACAATCACGTTCTGTCTTGGTAAGGATATATTCAGGATTTCCTTCCAAAAATGTGGTCTACACACCTCAGGAAAGATGCAGCTTGGGATTACCATTGAGTACCGAGGTGATGGGGCAGTCTTCCCTTATCAGTGGCTTCTAGAGATACCTTCGACCTATTCCCAAACATGACACGGAGTTATGGGACCTGCTGGATACAGAAAAAACAGATTTCTGTTTCCTGATGTAAACCTGGCTACATCCAGCAGCCCTCCCACATCTCTCACTTGCCTTCCCTGCTGACAATAAATTAGTGAGACTTGACAGAGAAAGAAAAGTAGGAGAAGGTGTAGCCATTGCTTTCCGCAATCAATAATCTCCTTAGTGGAGTCACTCTTTACAGAGTTAATGTTAATGTTATTGAAACTTGTACAGCATGCTGTTACCCTAGGGTGTTCTGGCACTAGCTCCCTGATCATGGCCTACTTCATTGCCTAGTTGCAAAAGAGCCATGTTTTTAAGGCCTTTCTGAAGGCCAGCAAGCTTGGGGCAAATGTGCATTTTTAAAATGGAAATGCCCTTATAAGGAACCTGGATGGTGGGCACTCATTTACAGGCCTCCTGGGACAAAAAAAGACTTTATTAACAAATTAATTGAATTCTTAGACCCCCACATCCTAGCGACCCGGATACTATCCACTAACTTGCGGCCCTAAAAACCCTAGGTTTGTACCAAAAAGTGGTCGGACTCACTCACAGAGCAGGGCATACTTTGGAACTACTGTTCACCCCCATATCCAATCTCTGTCAACCCCCCGCCCAGTTGATCTGGTCGGACCACTATGTAATCAAATTCCACCTTCTTGTGGGAAGGCTCCCTGAAGGTAGGACCACAGCATACAGGTTTATCAGGCCTTGGAGGAAAGTCGATCTCTCCTCCTGTGCACCACATTTCCTCCCTCCTTCCCTAACCAATCAGACTAATATGAATATGGCTTTGGCAGCTTTAATGAGTGCTGTCACACAAACAATGGTTAAGGTTGCCCCTGCAAAACTGAGCCACCCTAAACTAAAGACTATCTTGGCACTATGGTTCACAGATTCCTTAAAGAAGGAAAAACTGCTTGTAGAAAACGGCAACACAAATGGAGGCCCCCAAAAAGCCTTAAAATGGATTAACCTATAAAAGGGCATTAAGAATCTATCACAATAATCTTAAAGCAGCAAGGAAATCCCAGATTGTGGATAAACTCAACAATTCTGACAACTCTGCAAAAGAACTGTATAAGATTCTCAAGGAATTTACCAATTTCACAGTTTGCGTGGAATTTGCCCCAGCCTCTCAGGCCTTGGTAAATGATCTTGCCAAGTATTTTGAGGAAAAAATCTTGAGAATCTATAATACCTTTGCAAAAGAGCCCATCTCTTCAGAAACTGCTGTCCCTTTTCTTCTGGAGGAGTTTAATAGGGTGACCCCGGACCAAGTCATCGCACTGATAAACCAAGTTAATTCCAGTTCTCCTGAGGACCCTGCTCCACTGTAAATCATGGCAACTCTGGCCCCAGTAGTTCTCCCTGCTTTCACCGAGTTATTCAATCTTTCCCTGAGAACGGAAACACTCCTGATCAAATGGAAATCAGCCAAGGTCAAACCCATTCTTAAAAAGCCCAAAGCAGATCCCAAAAAATTGGCAAGCTTTATACCCATCTCACTGCTCCCTTTCTTGGGGAAAGTTATGGAATCTCAGGTGAATGCCCAACTAACAGCTTCTCTTGCAAACCATTCTCTGCTCGAACCCTCCCAATCAGGTTTTCGAACTTCCTTTTGCACGGAAACGACACTGGTGGATGTCTTAAACAACAAGACTGTCTTTGGATGATGGGACTCAGCAATGCTAGTACTATTAGATCTCTCAACAGCATTCAACGCCATCTCCCACTCAGTTCCAATTAAAAGACTGGGGGAGATTGGTGTCAGTTGGAAAGTTCTGAGGTAGCTGAAGAATGTTGTGAGTGAGCACACCCACACAGTACAGCTAGAGTCATTCTGCTTCCAAACCATAGCTTTGGACAGGGGATTGCCACAGGGATCCTCATTGAGCCCCATCTTTTTAATATCTATGTGGCCCCACTGGCACAAGTGATAAAATCCTTTGGTTTATATGTTATCTCTTAAGCAGATGCCACCCAACTTGTCATCACAAGTGACCCAACCTGGACTCTACAAAATAAAGATTCTGTGGCTATATGAATATCATTGTGGCATGGATGCAGCTCAACTGTCTTCAACTGAATACGAGCAAAACTGACATTGTGCTTTTTGGGAAGGCCCATTCTGTGTGGTCTGAGGACTGGTGACCTAAGGATCTGTGTCCAGTTCCCACCCCGAAAGTGGTAGTGAGAAACCTAGGAGTCATGGTTGATGAGAACCTCTCCATGAGAGAACACATGAAAGCCATTTCGTGCTCTTGCCTTGGAATCATGCGCCTTCTCAGGAAAGCATTACAGTGGCTACCACTTCAATCAAGAAAAACCCTAGTCCAGGCCCTCTAAATTAGCCTCCTTGACTATGGAAACTCCCTAATGTTCGCCATGAATAAAGGACTGTCCTCCATACTCCAGGTGGGGAAAAATACTACGGCACAGCTAATCTGTCATCTCCCACCTCGATCGTCCTCTGAACCCATTTTCAGAACCCTTGATTGGCTGACTATTAAACAGCGCTCTGTGTTTAAACTTCTTTGCTTGGTCCATAAATCCTTACATGGAAGTGGACCTCCCTATCTGCAGGGCAAACTTCAGTGGTATGCCACCACCCAGTATCTTAGATCTAGCGAGAAACTCGTTACATCCTCAACGCATTTGCACTAATAGAAATGGGTGCAGTTCATTCCTTTACTTAGCACCCCAGCACTGGAATCTGCTTCCGCTACACCTTCGCACTTGCACTGATTTTAAGCAGTTTAAAAAAATCTCTCAAAACCAGTTTTAAAAAAAAATAGTTTTATCAATAGTTTTAGACCTACATTTTATTATCCTGCCGCAGGACCTGTAGAGGTGTAACAGCGCCAAGAGAGTGAGACCCTGCGCAGGTTGATATGTTGTGCTTAACAAGCAAATTTAATATAACATTGTACATGCACTCTTGGCTATGAAGAAATTCTTGGGTTTTCCAGCTCCCCTTAGAGAGAAATCATGGGCCTTCTGCCAGCTCTGAGCTGGAAGACCCAACCACCACCATGCGCAGTTACGGCAAGAGAATCCTGTGATTTTCCTTTTGTCATAGGAATCTGGTGCATTACAAGAAAGATAATCTTTGGAATTACCAGGTAGTCTTGAGGCACCAGACTTTGCAGAATACCTAGAGATTCTATTTCCCTGCAGGTAATGCACAAGGCATCAGCAATTGAATGCACTGGGATTCCCCTGCACTTTGGTGTCTGTCCAAGGCACCAAATCATTCAGGCTCCCACAGGATATTAGAATGGCAGTGCTGTGATCACTCTGCTGCAGGACTTAAGCTGCACCTCACTGATGAGTCCCATTGCTTGTGCTCCTGCTCCAAGGAGATCCTACTGGATCAAGACTTATTATGATTTGCATAAGGTTGTTTTTTGCCTGAAGTATCATAGTGGGTGAAAATGATGGAGTGGAGTTAGGCCTCAAGCAATAGCAGAAGCTGACACTTTTAGTGGCATTCCAACCAATATCTTTGTGTCTTTCTCAATGCAAGGCCATAAATGCAATGGACGTGCCCAGACATGTGTTCCATGTTCGGTGTTCTACACTGCTGAAGCTACACCTCACTGGTGATGCTCAAGACCAAAGCCAAACTGCAGTTCCTTGATTATTTGTTCAGAGAGCACCTTATCTGTGTTTGCCCAGAAGTGGGTTCTATGCTCGCTGTGCCACAGGACTCAATGACACCTAAGGAGGAACCAGTCTTGGCATGCTCACTTTCCTCTTCAGAAAGGGGAGCTGGTCTGGCAGTTCCAGCTTGACTTTTCCCAACAGAGCAGAGCCAATCTGATTTGCATAAAATTAGACCCTCTCTGAAGTGTCATGGTGGACAAAACTATTGCACTGCAATGCAACTAGAGTGATTGGCAAGCATTCCAGCCATCACTTTTACATTGTCTGCCACCACTCTGCTGTCCTCCAAACACAACCTAGTCTCTTCAGTAAGGAGGGCAATTATCAAAGGTGGGCTTGGCTGGTGTTAGACAGGGCATTAACGGTGTTTGTGGGTGGAGGTATGACTCTGTCTTGGTTTAAATGAGGCTCTTTTCTACTTTTACCCCTCTGGTGCTTGCACTCGCCCCTTCAATTCCCATCCAATCTCAACACAGTCCTTTTCACTACACATATAGATTCATCCAGCTCCACTGCAGACACAAGGAGGTGACTAGGCTGGCAGTAACAGGACCAACAGTGATGGGACTGACCCGCTGCCATGTTTAGTGATGTTTTACCACCTTTTTTTATTTTAAATTCCATCATTCCACCATCTCAACTAGAAGTGTTACGGTCTGCAGTATGTGCGTGTACCATCATGATGGCATTGGGGTGGGGACACAGCAGTACTCTGACCCTTTCATGCAGCGTAAATTGAGCCACTAATGACTAAAGGTATGGGAGCACTTAGTCAAGAAGAGGAACTTCAAGAATTTCTGTAAACTCAACAATTAAAGAGAGTGACTGCTTTTAAAGAAGGCACAACTGAAAAATAGGAAAATATATAAACTTATCCCATGAATAAAACGAATACTCATGTCTGTGGATTATGCTGAGCCATTGAGGGTGCGAAGTGGTTTTACTCTCTAGAAGCAACTGAAGATGAATTGATTCATGTGAATAAAAATGACAAACGTAAATATGCCCCTGCTCATGAAATCTTTTAATGTTTGCTCAACATCCTGTAAGATGATTATGCAAACATTACATTGTTTGCTATAAAGAGACAGCTACTTAATGAAATATGAAACGTTTATCTTATACAAATATCTGTCAAATAAGTAGTAAACTGGTCGGATGGTTACCTTTCTCACCAGGTGATGACCACAGCCAGTTTAAAGGCATGTTATCAGATCTACGGGTTTGTATGACATGGGTCCGCGATATTATAAAGTTAGGTTTTATTTGATTGAATGTAGTAATATTTATAAAATAATAAAAAATGATTAAGTGATGAGATCGAATGAGAGTATACATGGTAACCCAGAACACCAGCTTTGGAAAAGTCTACGGATGCTGTTGAAACATTAGGACCATTGTTTCTGACACCTAAGGAGTTTTTTTAAGACGTATATTTTTGGCAATTACCCCTGTAGCTGGATTTCTGCATTGAACCAATTTGATTTCCATCTACCATGATGCCACATTGCTGGATGTACTTTTGAGAAGACTGGTGAGGCAGAGATCAATGACGAGAATATAGAAGTATTGGTGATCATTTATGGCAAGCAAGTTGATGCCTGCTTCAACAAACCTCCAGTTCCTCCAACTCTCTTAGATTTCAGGCGGCAGAGCTTCAGCCACTCTGCTGTTGGAAACCATTAGCTAGCCCATCTGCTACATGGTGGACTGCGACACTGAATCAGGAAGGCTGCCATGGGCAGAAGGGGGAAAGCTTGCTAAGTTAGGAGATCAATTAATTTCCAAGAGGCTCGGTCACAGTTCCCAGTCTAAGGCTCATTTCACTGGACGCAAATGGACAGGCTACGCCAACTCAGGACACTCATTTAAAAATTCAGATCACTACTTGCTAGTTCTCGAGCAGCCGACTGATTCCAACAATCTTGATCCTTCACCACCACAGAGCACCAGATGTACCCTACAGCAGATGATGCAGAGTCATTCAGTGCTTAATTTAAGCCGGTGGTTTCCGGTGCTCAGCACCAGCACTTAATTGTCAACACCACACTTATGACAGTCTGCCACATGGTGGCGCTGCCCATCTAATTTAGAGAGGAGCAGAATAACTGTTGTTTATAAATCTGATACACATAAAAAATTACTAATATCTGCCTCTGCAGCCATTCCTTTAGCTTTGGGGACCTGGAATAATCTTAACTATCACACTTGCAGGTGAGAGAGATGGTTAGTAGCTGTTTTGTTACCGTCATTGGCAGCGATGTAAGGGGCAATGGGTGGTACAAGCTGCAGTGGCCTCCTGGTCAGGGCCCTGGTACTTATTATTTACAAGCACTGGGAGTCATGCTGCTGCAGCCTGAGATGGGGCGCAGCCATAAACAGACATTCAGGAAGAAGTATTTCAGAATGAGATCACGGGGTGGGACTACTCCTTTACAGCCAGAGTACTCCGTGCCATCCAGACCCATGCAGATCCTGTTCGAACTCAATGAATCATTGCAGCAATGGACTGTGCTGGGTGAGTGGTTGGGCATAAAGGTGCTGGAGCAGCCCCAAGCTATTAACCACTCTAGGATGCTTGCAGTGAATGACTTAAGCATGAAACCACCTGTGTGGCTGGTCCGACTCAGTTGCTAGGGCCGCTTTGCGTTCCCAGTCCGGCCCTCGCTGGCACACCTCACTCATGGGAGTTATTTTTTGAATGCCTCAGAATCTGAGTTCCACTATCTTAAACTCTGATTGAAAGTCCGTGGCGTCGCTAAACGTAATTATTAGGGGGGCATACAACGTGCCACAGATAAAACTGGCAGGGTCACCAAGAAGGGATCATTAAGATTCTGGGTGTGTACATTATACACACAAAGTAACTTAAACATTGTAAACACACATTAATTTAAACTTTACTTTGGTCTGTGGAAGGGGCAAGGTCTTCTAAGTTTCTCCATCACTCCTGTTATCCTCATCTCAACACTAACTTCTGCAGTCTTTCTTAGACACACTTTTTTTTCTTGTATCTTTCTGAAACACAATCTGCATATCTCACACCTAATCTCTTTCCTCTTCAGCACCCTCTTTTCACCTCCTTCACTTCACCAATCCCCCAACAAACACAACACAGTCACTCAGCTGCCCACACTGCATTGTCTAACTTTCGCCCCGTTAATGTTTTGACAGCTTTGTACCTCTTTCAAGACTTTTGCATTTAATCACAATTACAATTGTCACACCTGACCATTGCTTTGTGTGCTCTGTAGAGAGGCCAAGGATTGGATAAGCATAAATCTTGCAAACCCACTTTATGACCCACTGACAGGCAGTGTGAGAAATTCACAGTGCATTCAGCCTGAACTCCACAGCTCTCATTCGTGGACCACTAACAACCAGAACTCACAAAGGCACATAGGAGAGACTCTTTTCATACTATACATTATAAATGAGTAATAAGTTGCGTGAAAAACTATAGAAAACATCTTGGAAAAAATAAAGACTCTTAGGGGTTGCCAGAGTAACTGAAATCTAAAATGTTAACAGGAACAACATTGCTGTTCAGAGGGTAGCGTATTTTTGCTGGCTCTAGCCGTTGGTGGAGGTTAAGGTGGAGGGGGGGGGCTGGTTGCAGGAAATTTACAGATGGTCACTGCCCCCTCTCCCTCCCACATCCCCTTAAGCTTGGGAAGAGGAGTTGGCCTAATGGCCAGGGCAGTCGACCTCGAATCTGGGGAACTGGGTTCGAGTCTCGGCAATGACGCTGAACATCCTGTGATTCTGGGCAAATCACTTAATCTCCCCATGCCTAACAAAAGTGAATGTGTCCTCATGTAATGCAACTGGTGCTATGTAAAGCGCTCTGATACCCGATTCGGGTCATGTTCGCGCTATATAAAACTCTGTAAAATAAAAAAATAAAATAGTGATGTCAGTGTCGAAATTGAAATCTATGGAACGCACTATCCAGGACGTAAAAATACAAATGCTTTAAACAGACAAACAAATGTCCAAACTATATCACAGAATTGGGCGAGCAAAAAACAATGTTGAACAAAAAGATCTGCTGTAAAGAACCATTGCACATTTAATAAATAAAGAATCACTTCAATAGTAAGGCTTGAACAGCAAGTGGAAGTCCTGGAGAACGCAGGCAGAGCCTACAGATTATGGATCTTGTGGGTCGCACCAAACCATTATTCAAAGAATATTGTTGCAAAACTGTACAACGGCGTCTTATTATAAACAAAACATTTGATGGTGTATTAGGATTCCTAACAGTTAACATCCATGACTGACCTTCGGAAGCTCACACCCATGGAATCCACCTACCACAACCTCCAACCTATCTTTGAAGAAGTGCCAGCCCCCTAAATCATACTTGGATCCAGCAAATTGGCTTTTTGGTTCATCACAAACACTCTCCGGCTTTTGGAGTTTCTTACTAACAAAAAAACACATCCCAACTAGGCTTCTGGGAAATGGCTTTCTATGCTGCGTTGTAATTTTTTCAAAAGTGTTCATGCCGCATAAGCAGAAGTATTTTGGGCAAAAATGTCCTACCACAGTGGTACAAACACTCGATCTGGCGAGGGAGCTGCCACTTGCATGACAGATGAAATCTTGGAACAGGACAGAGGCCTACCTGGCTTAGATTGTGAAAGTGGATATCAGCATGGCTAACAAAGCAAAACAAGTGTCACAGACTATACTGGACACCAATGCAGATGAAAGGTTTGAAACTACTCAAGTCAGATTTCAGCTAATAGTGCAGAAATGAAATATATTAATACCCTAACATTTTGGAAATTAGTAATGGAATTTATTAGCCTAATTTCAAATTGAGTATGCTCAGTAATTGATTTAAAAAAAATACTAAAACGAAGTTAAATGTTAGTTTATAGAAGACAAGCTTTTGATTCATATTCTTCTATTAAAGTTTGTTCTTTAGTGTACAACTGAAAAAAGGACGCAAATAAATAAAAGGAAAAATGTAAAATAAAAAAAATATTTCTGCAATGAAAAAATATACTACGTGTTATGATGTCTATGCTCTAGTGCAGCCCAGAAACAACAATTTTGCCTCAAACCCGCCTACAAAAAATTAGCCCACAACGATTTACATCCTTATGCCATAACACTAGCCACAAAGACGTTCCTAGTGATCGGTATCTTACTTGATATTCAGGTTAGTGTCCCAATAACTAATTTCTATAGCAAATCAGAATTTTTTTAGTTTATTGCAAGAATTTCTAAAAGGAGGAATATATATTAAGGAACCCAAAAGTGGCATTCATTCATCATTTACTGTTATAGACCCGCCGAGTGCTATACTAATTAATAATTGCCATCTACTCTAATTAAATGCTCAAACTACAGCCAAGATGCTGCGTTGACAGCCTAGTATATTTAAGCCCAATATAACGCTCTGTTGAAAGGCTGTAATACCATTAGATCAGTGGTTCCCATATTGTGGTCCGGGGACACCTGGTGGTCCGCAAAGCCTCCTCAGGGGGTCCGCGACTACTTTGAAAATTAAATAATATTAACAGATTAATAAAATGTATATAAATAAAGAAGCTAAATGCACAATTGATCATTTTAAAAGGTACTGTAAATGTGAATTAATTTGAAAATGGAGGCTAAAAATGTGATTAGTATCCTCAGATTGATTCGTGGGAGCAGTGCAGGGGCATCAAACAGAATATAGTATGGACGATGAGTGTTCTGAATTGAATTTAGAAAAGTTCCAACCTTTCTATTAAAATTAAATTTAGATTTTGTTTTCATTTATATGTGTTTGCAAATTAAATAAAATGCGTCATCATTTGTGTATTTGTTTGATGAATGCTTTTTTGTGTATTGTTTTGCGGTTCAAATCAAACAATACTTAGGCCTGGGTCCCCGGATTCCATTAATGACTCGTGGGGGGTCCCCGGATTCCAATAATGATTCAGAGGGGGTCCCCGGGGTCCGGTAAAGATTTAGTGGGGGTCCCCAGAAGTCAAAAGTTTGGGAACCACTGCATTAGATCATTGCAGCCAATGCGGCCAAAATGATAGAAATTAAAAAATAAGAAACGAAGTGTAAGCTCGCAATTATTCACCCTGTGCCACGCCATGGCCTTCAAAGGGTCCTTTAACATCACAAGGTTGTATTGTCCGAACAGCTATGAAAAATAAAATGTGTGACCACAACCATGCACGATAAAAGCTGAAGAGTATAAAAACCTGTGTATGCTCCATGTGAGCTTCTATTCGGAGTGTTAAATTAGCAGATCCTAGCATGGCTTTAAGGCTGTTCAAAACGTTTCCCACTACATTCCAGTAAATTGTAGCACTCGACTTGAGCTGCATAACAATGGTTCATCTAACTATAGTAGCAGTAGCTCAGCTCTGCATGTGAATGGTTAGATATACATGTAATTATACAGTCTTTATGGTTTATTATCTGCCGCTTCATGTAAAGCAATTGTGATGAAAAAGCCATCAGTAAAAGATGCTACCAGCTTTAAAAAAAAAACAAAAAAAAACGAACTGTGATGCAGACTACAAGAAGCCCATGTTTTTATGATTTTTCTAAATGCTTTGGTTTCTTGACACAAAAAAAATAATATAAGGATTGTTATTGGTCCACAAGCACAAAGGAACAGCATGAATAAGCTGAACAGTTTAAAGCTTTAAATCTTGTTCGTACAGGTGGAGTGTGTAGATCAAATTTCAAAACCTGAAAAAAATGCTGGGATGTGAGGCAGTGTGTGCCCACCCTCCTCCTGTTTGAAAAGGCTCCCTTGAGCTACTGAGATGAAGAGCTTGTGTTGATGCACCTGTGCCCAGTGAGTGGTACAGATACATGAGAAGACTTTAGCCAGCATTTCCACCACCCCCAAAATGACTTGTTGCCCTCTACTGATGAAGAAATGAATCCAGAAGCACGTGTCTAGAGTTACACAGCAAAAGGCTGCACTGACAAGGGTGAAAACTGTAAGATTTCTACTGAAGTGTTATCATGCACTGCATTTACCATGATGCATTGGGGCAAATTGAGTGCTGGGATGTGAGGCAGTGTGCTCTCACCCTTCTTTAATTTTAAAACCTGACCAGAGCGGACTCAGTTTTATACCCTTTTGAAATTCACACAGCAAGCACTCCATATGGGTTTTTGGTAGTTTTACAAATGTAAAAAGCTTCATGACGGGGGTGTGTGAAATGGCAACTTTTTCATGAAAAGTATTTTAAAGTTTCTAAATTTATTCTCTGGTATCCCATGTGCAAACTGAACACTAGGTTGTACCCAGTGTTCATAAGTCACATAATATACATGCAGAAGACTGGGTCGAAGAGGGAATGTCTCCCATGAGTCATTTTCTGTGCAAATCAGACTTCTGTAGACATAAATTGATAAAAAAAATTCACACCTGCAAAGTCGCATGACATTTTGCAAAATTTGCATTTCTCAAATTTTATGGAGTTGGAAATAGGATTTTCTGAGGGCCTTTTGAGGATGGAAGTGGGGTAGCGATTGTGCCATTGTTGCATCCTGTGTAAAGCAGTTTATTTTCAGCTGAGTGAACAAACCCTTTTCAATGTGTTGTCATGAAGCCACCCTGCAAGATACCCAGTCTTAGATTTTCATACAGAAGCCATTGCACAGACTGACACGGTCTAAGCCAGAAAGATCTCAGTCCCATGGAACCACTTATTTCAATTGATATGGTAAATCCAGGCACAAGAGAAGTGGGATTCAATAGCCTGACTCCTCATGGTGGTCTTCAAAGATGGACTGATATGTACAGTTCCTTATAGCTATATTGAGAGTATCCCAATATCGCTTACACAATGTGAATATGTTTGAAACATAAGTGATTTGTATGAAATAACCATTGCCAGGAGGGGTCCTACTAGGCCTTCAAAATCTCCATTATGCAGGTGCAATCTTGCGCAATTCAAACATTTTGCTTGACTTGAAAAGTGGATTTTTTTTTTCATTTCATATAATGGTAAATTATGTGCCATATTTTCCAGCTAGACATTTTCTCCTCTAAATACTGTCTTGCTGGTTTCCCACAAGCCGTTATACTTGCAGTATGCCCAGGAGCGGCTCGTATTGGGGAAAAGAGGCGGGACGGGGAAGGGGCGGGGGACAACAAAGACTAAAAATAAAACTTACCTGCTGACCTCCAGCATCGCGTCGTGCTCTTCCGCTCCTCTCCGCTGCTGCAGGTATGCACAGGCTACCAGCCTGCCCTGCGGCCAATCCTGAAGCTACTCTCACATGAGAGCAGCTTCAGGATTGCCCTGAGCGCCGATGATGTGCGCTCCAGGACAGACTGGGAGTCTGTTCCTGCTCTCTTCAGCCCCTGCAATGCAGCTGGGGTTGGAGAGGGGTCACTGCACATGTGGTTTTTGTCCGGCCTGAGACCGCCGGCTAAAAACCAAATGCGCAGTGTAGGTAGAGCCCACCACTCCCGCTCCAGCCTATCATAACCCTGGCCCCTCCCCAAGCCCGGCACAAGCTAAATAGAACGATAATAAATTGGGTTTTAAACCAGTTTTATTATCGGTTTATTTTGACATTTTTTAAAGTACTAGCAGCGGGGCGATGCTCCTCCGCCATAGCGGAGGAGCCGCCGCTGAGTATGCCCTCATGTGCAGTTTTCACTTGAGATATCAGTCAACAATATTTTGGATAACGTGTAATTTGTCTTAACTTTGATAAAATTAAACATAGGTAGCACATAAAAAAACATGGGAGCACACCTCCAGGACAAGTTCCTAGCTGTAGGGATCATGTATGCTAGAATAAGCTTCAAACTCAGTTCTATCAAGCATAATTTGTAAAGATCACTTGGAAGGGGCAATGTGTCATATGAAAGTCAATTTGGTGAACTCTCAGTTTACTGCAATGAAGAAGATCCCACAGCTAGTATGTACCATGAAGGGCTGCCACTTGTTTTGATCTCTGCAGTCTTACAAGCAGGAAGTAAATGTACAGTACTAATACATTTTGGTAAATGCCATTGCCACAGCCACAATGCTAGATATCACTACCTAACGTGTCTCAGTTTCTCCTCAGTGTTAAGACAAGTGGAGAACAAGATAATCAACTTACACGTTAATCTTACATTTATTGCCACTCAGAATATTGCCTGGCTTGATACTCCTTTGGGGAATGGAAGCAGAATTCCTGGTATTTCCTTGTATCATGGTTAAGCCTCTTTCCTGAGGAAATTCCTCCAACTGTTTAAATGACTGCCTAGGTGCAGAGATGTTTTTGATATTAGGCTTTGCAATCTCTGCAAGGAAAAGCTTGAACACATTTTAGTATTTTGATTTAGAAACATTGGGATCGATTCACAATTAATTCCTGCCTTCATATTTACCAAAAAACATTTCACAGCATGGACCAAGAGACACTTCTGGGGCACTTCTTTAGTTACTGAGGTTGTTGGTGGCTCTTCTCCATTGCCCGAATGAACTCGAGTAAAATTGCTGTTATATAAACCTACAAATGTTCCCAAGAGTACTGGGACGTAGATAGCCCTGTAAAGGGATTCTTTGCAGAGACTGGCTTATTTCATCAGTATGAAGTGTAGCAGAAATGTCTGATTGACTATATTAATGCCAGTGTCGAACCGGTTAATATGGCTGCCAATCAGTGGCAGCCGGCACGGCTCGCAGGGGGGGGCTGGCGGCACACGGGGGTGGCACAATGTAGAAAGGGTTTTTTTGTTTTAAATAAACACTTACCTTGCCGCCGGGTCCCGCATCTCGCGTCTCTGCTCCAGCTCTCCTCAGTCGGACTCCAGGAACAGGAAGCACAGCTAGGATCCTCTGCAGTGCAGCGTAGTGATTGGTCTGAGCGCTGTGGTTCGATGCTCCGCCAGGGAATGGGAGCCTGGGCATGTTCTCCATTCAGGCTGTAATGCAGCCTGCATGGGGAACAGGGAAAGTGAGCATAACATGCCAAACAGTCATGTGCACTTTGGAGTGGGCAAACCACTCCTCCCCTGCTAAGAGAGCAGAGCAGCCCCTTGACTCAAAGCAGCACGAAAACATAAAATGATAACTCAAAGTTACTTTCATTTTATGTTTCCTTTATTTGCACTGCTTAAAAGCAGTGTGGCGATGCTCCTCCGCCATAGTGGAGGAGCCGCCACTGCTGCCAATCCACTTCCTTAATAGCCAGAAGAGTAATTTGGCATGGCTTTAAATGGCAAAAAATGCTACATTTTTGCAGGTGGTGGTCAATTCTTTTTTGGGGACCAGAATTTAGTTTTCATCATCAGACTATGATCCAAAGCAAAAGATGCAAAGGCAGAACAGAGATAATGAAAGAGGAAGAGAAAGATCAGAGCTCAGTGATGAAGGAAGGAAGCAAACAGAACTTTCAAGAGTGAGGTAAAGAGATGGGATTTTGAAGGTGGTGGAAGAAAGGAGTCGTGAAGCAAAATCATGGCAAGGCAGTCTTAGTAAGAGCCAAACATGTAATTTTGCAGCATTGGTGGTGAGCTAAGAAAAACTTTGGGCCCTTAAGCTTATTTGTTTTTGCAAAGGACTACGCTGGTATTAAGCCAGGTCCTTTAGCAATAGAGGGACTCGAATACAGTGTGGTAACAAGGGCCCCATGAGCCCTAACACAAGCAAGGAAAATGAGACTGCACTACCCCAACTGTATACATAAATGGGGTGCATAGGGCCCCGGAGCCACAACACGTACTGCACTACTGAGGTCAATGTCACTGCTTTAGTACCATGACTCTGTCAAGATCACATTCCTTATCATATCAGGTTTTAGCAATTCCGTCAGTGGCTTGACTATAAAGAAGGGAAGGATAAGAGTTTACAAAAATGATGCTTGGTACCAGGCACAGAAATGTGCCTTAATCAACATTCACCACAATAGTAATAATTGGGACTTTTGTGCGATACAAGTATAAATGATTGCGCTTTCCTACAACGCTTTTAAGAAGCAGCCATTTTTTTTTGCCTATGTTCAAGATCCGAGTTTTTCGCCTAATAAATTTAATGTGCGTCAACTTACAAATTATTGCTTACTTCTGCTGTGAATAACCCATTTATGTCTGTGGAAACAGAATTTATTTTCATGCTAAAAAGAAAACCCTTTCTGCTACTAAAAATAGTTAAGAAAATATTGTAAATCACGCCATTAAAAACCATAAAACATATTACGGCATAACTGCAACTGAAAATTAGCATGGATAGTCCCTAGAGCGATTGCAAAAGCCATAACTATGTATACAAATCTCTGGTGTGCCTTGAGGCAACAGCAATGGGATGTGGGTATGCAAACTCCAGTATCTCTGATAGGTGGAGATTGAAAATATCAGAGTATCCTCTCCTGAACGTATTTAAAAGAAAATATAGATCTATCTTGTTTAGCCTTCGGCAAAGTTGCCTTTTCATTCATACTGCGTTCACCAAACCATCTGTTTCAAAAAATGTAATGGGGAAGATGTGTAATTAAGAGATGAGCCTGGCCAACCGATACAGTGACAGCACACCACCTGCTCATCAGAAAAGGCTTTTCAACCACTTGTCAAAACCGTCAAATTGATCTCTACAGCCTAATGATGATGCTAGAGTGTGCTCCTGGAGACATCTGCCAGTCCTTACACCAGAGACGAGAAGAATCCGGCACCATTTCCGGAACAGACAAAATGAGGACTAAAGCTGAAGAAATAGGGATCCATTTTAGGACTATCATTAATTTTGCGAAACATCTAGGAAAAGCTCGGGATCAAAGGTTGTCAGCTCTTAACGTAGTATAAGCTAGAAAAATACAAATCAGGAGAAGGTTACAGAACAATATGCTGCAAACATTATCATTTGTTTTCCGAAAACCGACCGCTCTATTGTCATTAGCACAAATCATTAGTTGCAAAAGGAACCACAGGCATTTAAGAATGTAGGGAGAGCTAACAAATGCACTGCATTGGGTTCCATGGTTTTGAAGTGAGACCGCTATGCTTGGCAAGAGTTAGCATGCAACTGACACTGGATGGGCATGGCAACTTTTTAAAAAAAAGTGAGTGAGCTGGTAGGCCTCACCCCACTGACAGGGTAAAATGGACCTGTTCACTACACGGTTTCTGCCACCACCGTGCTTGTGCTACTTTACTCCTTGTGTAGGCTGTAGCCTTCACCACTTTGAAGGTAGCACTTTGGGCACCCCTCCCGGTCCAACAAGACCGCAATCCGTGAGACAGGCCTATGTCATGGCGCAAGCGCATGACCCGTATTTACCAATGACAAAAAAAATCAGCATTAGGGATCTAGACAACAGTACAGTTGGGTACGCAGGGCAGGGGTACATGTCTTACCATACAGAGGACTTTTCTGTCCCAACACAGACTCCTGGAAATGACGTGATATTACGCAGTGCCTCATTCCTTGTGTGTTTGGCCAGATGGTGAGTTTGACGTATGATGTTCTCATTAGTGCAATTCTTTAAGTTATCAGGAGACCTTTGGGTGCCATATTAGCGGAGGCAGCTCCTCCATTTAGGCGGAGGAGCGTCGCCCCACTAATTGAAATGCCCCCTATGCCCAAAGATGAAAAATGTAATAGTAATACAGTTAATGAATTACCATTTTATTTTTCAATAACCCCTTCCCGAGTCGAGCGTCAGGACGGGGGTGAGGCAGCTGCTGACTGGCAGCAGCAGAAAGAAGTCATGGGCAGGGCGCTTATGTTTAAAGTCTTGCGACGGCCAGCCAGACATGCGCACTTTAAACCTCTCAACCCAGCTGTCTTGGACAGCTGGGTTGAGACCGAGCAAAGGCCTCCAGTGCTCTTTGGAGCGCTGAGAGAGCCTGCTCCATCCAATCCTGGTGCTGCTCTCAAGCTGAATGAGAACAGTGCCAGGATTGGTTAGGGGAGTTGCCTGGGGCCTGCCCTTGAGGAGTGAAGGACACCGAACGGGAGCGTGGACCTGCCGCAAGGTAAGTTTTCTTTTCTTTATGTTTTGATGTTAACGTTTTGAATGTATTTAATTGCCGACATGCATTACATTACCATTTTAAAGTTACGATAATGTAATGCATGTCGGCAATTTTGATGATGTAATGTGCCCGCATGCACTGGCACCCACCTCCCATTTGCCTGCCCTACCACTCTCCGTAGGTGGCAGCTGCCACTGCATATTGGAAGTTGGATTGGCACTAGACACCGACTGAATAGGTTACTAGTGTCTGATTAAAGCTAGTTCAAGGGATGGAGCATCACAACTGCTACAATAACGTGTCTGGTGTGAAAATTTCTTTTTTTTAAAGAAAGTAAAGTAATGAGGTATTCTGCATTGCAATGATTACTCTAACCCGTTTGAGCAAAAACACATTTACCGAAGAAAACTTACAAAAAAGTATTTTGTTCACAGCAGCTTCAAATCTTTAACAATGAAAAAAATACAAGAGAGTCTTTTGTGAACACCAGGGAAAAGATCTTCCGAAGAGACCTGCTAAGCTCGTTTGTGAGTGTACCATCTGAAGTTAATCACGGTCGGATGGCAGAGAGATGTGTGATTTATTTCTACAAAGCATGCTGCCACTTTAGATTGTGAGCTACATGTTCTGATGGTACATTTGTCTTCCTGTTGCTTTCCGTTTTTTCACACATTTTCCGTAGCACTGCGACATTTCAGCAGGTACATATAGAATGTCATTTCACATGTTAAGTTGACCTTGAGTTTTATTTTCCCACCAGTACTCAGTGATACACCACCAGCTCATTTCTGACGTCATTGCAATGGTCGCAGTTGAAACATGGCTATGTTACATTTTGTTTCGCCTTCGTCGCTGTTTTTTTTCAGTGTTAGGGATCACTGCTTAGTATCTTTGTTCCGTGTGTATGCAAGCATAGGTGGTCACCCCAAGAGATCCTTTAATTCAATGTCCGCTTTAACCACCTTTCAGTGTTTCATTGTGATTCTGTGTATTAGTTTATTCTGTCTGGAAAACTGTGCAGCTAATACTGGACTGTGCAGTTTCTCGTTCTGTTTTTCTGTTACAAGGGATGTTTCTAGTTATGTCGGTTCCTCCGCTCTGTCGATAACGTCTTGGGTACTTTTACCACGCTTTGAAGGTTCTAGTCGATATTTAGAAACTATGTACATTGTTTAAGACATTTTAATATTAATAACTCTACACTGAATATTTATACTCCATGTATTGCAGTTATAAGATTTATTCTAAATTTTGACAAATAGGACTGTTAGAACCGTAGTTAAACTGCAGTACAAAGGAAGGGTTTCTGTTCTCTTCTAATCTAACATAAGGAGCCTCATTATGTTGCCGGTCAGACATGTGTCCGACCCGCATTGTGGCAGAAATGGGACCGCCCGACAAGGAGTCGGCGATCCCGCATCCCTAATTAGGATGCGACCGCCTTCATGGCGGTCAGAAGGTGCATATTTCCTATTGCGGCTTGTGCTGCGGGCTGCAGCATAAGCTGCAATAGGAAAAGTACACTTTTTAAACATCCATGCACCGTGTGGCATGCACCATGCAGTGCCTGCCACACGATGCATTGTTGTTTGAGGGGGCACCACAGGTACCCCCAAGCCTCATAGCGGAGGCCGCAGGAGGACAGGGGCCTTGCTAGGGGCCCCCAAAGTCAGTTTCCAACAGCCTTTATATGGTGGTCGGACCACCATAGAAAGGCTGTAGGAAACGTGCATCGTAATACCCATGGCAGTGCCTGAGCCTGTCGGAGGCGGAGCGGATTTCCCCTGCAGGCATTGGTCGGACCATCTGTATCCTAATACGGCGGTCGGACTGATGCCTCAGGTGTTGGGCGGAATCCCAACGACAAGCTGTCGAATGGCCTTCCGCCCAACATCGTAATGGGGTCCAAGGTTAGTTCAAAATGCTGTTTGGAAACCTCTGAAAGCCTGATAGCCAAATGTACAACACTGACACACCTCCACGACCACGTGCAGAGCAACAACAGAACTCATTTTGTAAACGCTTTCCGAGCTGGAGAAAAGATACATATTTGACAGGATATAATTGCTGGAATTTCTGTATGTGTCATTTTTGCATTTCCGTTTTCGCCTGCTTGCTGTACATGACAATCCACTCACTGTAAATGCTATTTGGCAGTGACACAAACGCAATGAACTAGAGTGCAGTGAGGAAAAAAATGATGAAATGTTTTGTATAGTTTCATCCTGCACGTCCTCTAACGACGCTGACAGAAGACCAACAAAATTTCCTCCTGAAAAAAAATAAACAATGATGTGAATTGGCATGTTACATAAACCTACCAGCGTAGTGCATTAGGCATGCATTTAACCGAGTGGAAAGCTGGTAATGAACGTTAAGGCTTCCCTCTGAATATTTCATTTACATAGATATATGCTGCAGTTGGAGGCTGTCGTATCGCTGTTTTAGGGTATATAAATAAGACATAGATTAAACTTGGAGAAGCTGCACAGATTCTGTGCCTTGAATTGAATCGTCTGAGCAGTAATGAAAGAGGCTGGCATCTGCTGAGATTTCGAATTGCAGTCCTGTCCCCTGTAACCGGCTCCAAGATCAGTAAGTGGCATCATAGTGCATGCACAATCTTGTGGCACTAACGCGATCTGGCAGCGATGGCCCATATGGCGGTTATTGCTGGAAGCTAGTGCATTCAATAATAATCCTGAATTTGCAATGTTTTTTTGTTTTTTTTAGTAAAATAAATCCTATTGAATTTTCCGCATTAGGATATATACAGCATACCAATACCCATAAGAACAAAAGGACGCACACAGGTTAGGAATGTAATGAATCACAATGGATAAAAGTGGTAAAGCACCAGTGCAAGGCAGAGAAAAAGCAGGCTTCACCCTTTGAACCCCACCCCTCTCAGACAAGTAACACATGATAGACCAACTCTACAAAACCATAAACAAGCTGCAAAATCCTTCGAATAGAATGTCCAGCTTCATAAGACATACACATTAAATTAAACTTAACTAAAATAAATAAATTAAAAATGATATCTATAGTAACGCAAGGTTGTGGGAGCAAAATTGTACCTCAAACTTTTTGGCACGCCAAAATTTTACCTCATCCAGTTTTCCCATAGGTTTAATTGCACATTAAAGCACTCCCTAAACATTAATTAGCAGAGTAAACTAGTTCAAGCATAAAATGGGCCCACTCAATAACTGCGTTATAGATCAGTAAAGCGTTAAAGGGTTTTATTAGAAGATTTAAAAATAAGCGATACAGGGTAAATGCCATAAAGGCTCTCAAATGCAGTTATCCAGAGTATGCAAAATCAGAATTATTCTATGTCCCAAATGTGCATCAAAATCAAACAGAAGTCGGACAGCATCCCTAGTAGAATAGGAAGGTCTTCTGGCTCTCCCCCAAAATCCAGGTGTTCTTATACACAATTCTTGCATAACAAATCAGGCAAACTGTGAAATCAACTTGGTCTGAGAAAAAGTATTGTTCCTTTAGCAAATCAGAGCACAAAGAAAATAACACATCATTACACTAACACGTTAGCACTATCCCATTTCAAAAATGCATTCAACATCCTCTATGCTAATATCATCAGTAGACGTTCTAACTAATATAAAACATTTAAACAATAGAATTTTCAGTGAATGAATGAATAAACTAGTATGCATAACAGAAGGCAATTGAAGGGACCTTGATAAGGTTTCAAATCATAGGGAACAGGAGAAAGTTTATCGAAAGTGACAATCAAAACAGTGGAAATAAAACATTACCTTGACTGTGCCCTGCAAAGCCCGTGAGGAGAAAATGCCCATGTGGGGGACAGGGGGGGGGGGGGGGAATAGGAGTGAGTGACAGTGCTGGCATACTTCTTGTCTAAGATGACATCTAACAGGAAAGTCTGGCATGCCTAAAACCCATTAATAAACACATTTCTAGGCACCTTATGAAATTAATTTTAATTGTAATCATGGTAATTCAACCTATATAAGCAAAAACAATTATGAAAGGTCATATTACTCTTCATTATTATTGCACAAAATATAAACCCTGAAAAACAATCTAACAGTTTTACATATGAAGTGTGAAAAAGTCTGGAACATACAGCATTTACTATAAATAGGTGATCAAGATATTGCTTCACATTAACAAATTGTCCTCCTTTTATAACTGAGCTGGGTGGTCTATAATACCAACCGTTGCCTAATAACGAAGATACACCATTCTGCACAGATGTTATTCAGTAGTGCTACCTAATGAAAATAAGGAAACTTCAGTCTGCACATGTGTGCATGGGAACTGCTGCCCAATGATAAGAAAACCCCAGTCTGCACATGTGTGCCTGGAAACTGCTGCCCAATGATAATGAAAACCCACCAGCCCGCTCAGTTGCACTGTGGGAACCGCAACCAATGATCAGAACATGCTACTCCCCATAGTGGTGCATTAGATCCTCAAACTCATCACAATTACTCCAATTCACTCCACACAGTTGATTCAGACTGTCTACCTCCTGTCCTTATACGCCTCCATGTTATGCCCCTCCCACCCTCCAGGCCTGCACCTTGTGATTGCTTGTGCCTCTCACCCTCCCGTTCTGCTCCGTGTGTTGCTTACCCCTCCCACCCTCTCCGTCTTTTTGCTTGCACCTCTCACTCAATCCATGTTGATGCTTACTCCCTCCCACCTTCCCCCTTTGTTGCTTGCCCCCCACCCCATCATCCCATCCTGGCAGAATAAATCAAGCATTGGCATAGCCAATAGGTCTCGCCAGCATGAAATCTATTGGCTTTGTCAATGTTTAATTTAGCCATGTTGTACAGCAGCGCGACTGCTGTGCAACATGGCTGAAAGTAAAGAAAAAGTACTATGACCCGGCCAGCACCGACCACTTCATAGAGCTTTTTTTTCTTTACTTTGCCAGTCTTCTGCCACGCTGATGTACAACATGGCTAAAAAAGCATTGACAAAAAAGCCTGTTAATGGAAAAATATACAGACTCATGCCTCATGGAAGGGAGTGACATGGTACAACCACTGATAAAGCAAACAGGCCTAGGGTTCATGTACTGCAGTCTGCAGCATAAGCACATTTGCGTGAAACACACGGGAGGGAGCCAGCAGCAGTGGACCAAGAGGGCTATGATTTTAAAATAGATCTTCATGCAGTTGAATTCAAGCACTGGAATGGAGGCGGATGCATTCACCCAAATACCCAATAGCGTTAGGTGAGAGATGAATACTCCATTGGGGTGATACAAAATGTGATTGGCAAAGTGTGAAGTTGCTTGTAGAAAAAAGTCATTAGTGAAAAGTGACAGACTAAAATCCAACTCTGTACATGGTGTGCAATAGGCACGGTGTAGTGTTGTCTTTATCTTCATTATTCTCTCTTGGAACACTGCTGTGTTCGTGTTCCAGAGAGTGGCGGTTTGCTTTTACTTGTCGCCTGAAGCCGCCAGGTGTATTTCGTATCTTGACTTAAATAAAGGATTTATCTCCGTTTGAGCAAGAAGCGTGCATTGACCCATATGTTCACATTGAGGTGGGAGATAGACAGCTTTACCTTTTGGTAGATTCAGGGGCCAGGATCACCATGATCACGCAAGACATTTTTGAAAAAAATTGGCCAGGGCGAAAATTGTTCCCACCTGACAGATCTCCGATTTCATATGAAGGCAGGAAGATCGATCTCCAGGGTTTCTTTGAAGATACTATGTTTTTTAAAGGGAGACGCATCTGTGGCAAAATTTATGTTACGGTCAAAGGGTTAAATATCTTGGGTTGGTTCTACCAAGGGCTTTTCGGAATGATTTTACGTCCTGGTACAAAAGAACAGATCTCTGCGATTAGAGATTCGAATGACATCGAGCATTTGTTGAATGAGTTTCCAACGGTTTTTTCTGGTGAGCTTGGGAAAATTGTGGGATTTCAACACAAGATAAAAACTAAGGCTAATGCGGTACCTGTGAACCATAAGCTGAGAGGGGTTCCTTTCAACGTACGAAGTGATTTGGAAAAGGAGTTGGAAGGTTTACGTATGAAAGGCATAATTGAACCCATAGAATCCTCTTTGTGGCTTTCTCTCTTGGTCGTTGCCAAGAAAAGAAATGGCGAGTTGAGGGTCTGTGTTGATCTCAGATCCCTCAACAAAGAAATATGGGTTGATTCACATCCCCTGCCCAAGATTAGTGAAATGCTGTCTTTTATCTCTGGTGCCAAGTTTTTCACAAAACTTGACCTAGCTTCAGCCTATCATCAGGTTGAACTGGCCAAGGAGTCACGTCATCTTACAGCATTCGTTTCCCCTTTAGGGACATTCCAGTACTGCCGCATGCCATTTGGTCTGGCATCTGCGGCTTCTGTTTTTCAGAGACTTATGTCGGAATTGCTAAAGGGAATTCTAAATGTTTCTGTTTTCCAGGATAAGGTATTGAGTCATGCAAGTTCTCGTTCTGAACATGACCTGATCTTGAAACAAGTTCTTTTGGCTTTTGAAAAAGCTGGTGTGGTCCTCAAGAGGGAAAAGTGTCAATTCATGAAATCCTCTGTGGAGTATCTTAGCCAAGTTGTATCAGAGGAGGGTGTACGTCCCAAGCCTGGATTGGTCGAAGCCATCTTGAAAGCACCTTCCCCCGTGGATAAAGCTGGTGTGAAATCTTTGTTGGGCCTCTGCGAGTTTTATTCTCGGTTCACACCAGACTTTGCATCCAGAGTGAGGGCCATTTCTCTGTTGTTGAAAGACAAGTCTGAATTTGTGTGGGACGATGAGTGTACAGTTGCTTTCAATGATATAAAACAGCAGTTGGTCAACGTGTGTGCACTCAAACCCTTTGATCAAAATCTCAAATGTTGTTTGACTGTGGATGCGAGTAAATTTGGCATGGGTGCAGTCTTGACACACAGGGATGCTGAAACAGAGAATACTATTGGATTTGCGTCCAGAGTTCTAAGAGATGCTGAAATTCATTACTCAGTGATAGAAAAAGAACTTTTGGCGTGTTGGTGGGCTATAGAAAAATTTAAGTGCTATCTCTGGGGAAGAAGTTTTATTTTACAGACTGATCACAAACCTTTAGTTTCAATTCTTAATGGCACCAATTGCAAGAGTAGCACTCCCAGGATTGCAAGATTTGCCGCCAGATTGCTCCAATTCAATTTTGATGTTGTACATATTCCTGGAGGGAGAAATGTGAGGGCGGATTACTTGTCCAGGAATCCTATTGTTGAGAAGGATGAGTTTGCGGTTGAGTGCGAAGGTGAGTGTTGCTTTATTGCTGCCATGGATGTCGAAAATTCAAGTCAAATCACAGAAGATGTTTGGAGAAAAAGTTTAGATGTTGATGGTGTGTTGAAAAGGGTAATGGAAAATGTTATGTCAAGTTGGCCCAGGGAAAATTCGCTAGACTGGAATTTACAACCCTATTTTAAAGTATCAGAGGAATTAACCATTGAGGATGGTTTACTTTTGAGAGGTGACAAACTTATTCCTCCTATTGTGTTGAGACCCAGTATTTTGACCAAAGCTCATGAAGGCCATTTAGGCTCCACGTTGACCAAACGCAGAGTGCGTGAGTCTTTTTGGTGGCCACAAATGGATAGTGAAATTGATTTCTTGGTCAAGAGTTGTGTGGTTTGTGCCACTTCTGATAAATCTTTTAAAAAGTCCACCCCACCTTTGAAGCCTATTGATTGTCCCTGTGGGCCTTGGAAGAAACTGGGCATTGATTTGGTGGGACCATTTAATGTTTTGTCACACAATTCTCGCTTTGCATTAGTCCTTATGGACTACTATTCTAAATGGCTTTTTGTCAAATTTATTTGTGAAACTGATTCTAAAGCTGTGATTGCCTTTCTCAAAGACATATGTTTGAGTGAGGGTCTACCTGAGGAAATCATCTCAGACAATGGTATCCAATTTGTCTCTTGTGAGGTAGAGAAATTTCTGAGGGAGAGTTCCATTAGGCATCTTAAGAGTTCACTTTACCAACCACTAACTAATGGCCTGGTGGAACGCTTCAACAGGGTTCTTGGTGAGTGTGTGAGGTGGGCGTTAGCCAATAAATGTGATGTTCAAGTTGCAGTTCAATCCATGCTGTGGTTCTATAGAACCACACCGCACTCCTCCACTGGTTTTTCCCCTTTCGAAGGCTCTCAAAGGACGAAAACCTGCAACGCAGTTTAGGCCTGCTTGGATGAGTAAATTCTCAAAAAAGGAAATGTCACAACGAGATCGCGATAAATTGATTCAACGTAGTGTTGAATGTGCACAGCACAAACAGAACATTTACTATGATTCCAGGAAAAAGGTTAAAGTGTGTCCTTTTAGGGTGGGTGATTCTGTACGGATCAAAACACCCGGAATTGTGAAAAAAGGTGAGCTCAAGTTTTCTGAGCCCTTTGTGATTGACAAAGTGTGTGGGAATGCTGTGAGGGTTCAAGGTCATAATTGGTGGAACAAAGCAAAACTTGTCAAAGTTCATAATCAGGCTGAGTAGATATGTAAACATGTAACTTTTGATAATTCAGTCAAACCTGGTTTGGATCTGTCACATTTCTCTACGTGCCCTAACGTGTCTCGTGGGGGTTCTTCTGGTAATGTTGAAAATGAATTCGCTCCTGCTGAGTCTCTACGGAGGAGCCTCAGGGCTCGGAGGGTTCCCAGCAGGTACCGTTAGTACATTCTAGGGTTTGAATGTGCTTAGGTTCTGTTCTGTCTTTCTTATCTTTTCCTTTTCTTTTCTTCTCCTTTTTATCTCTTCTCCTGACCCTGTTTTCTCTTTCTCGTTTTCCTATTTATTCACTTCAACTTTTGCTATTTATCCAGGAAATAGTCATGCTCCATGGTTGGACTTTTATTTTATTCTTTTAATGTTGGACATTCATTTTATTCTGTTTTTTTAGTTAAATTTATTGTATTAGATAAATGTTTGTTTAAAAAGGGAAAACTCAATGTAGTGTTGTCTTTATCTTCATTATTCTCTCTTGGAACACTGCTGTGTTCGTGTTCCAGAGAGTGGCGGTTGGCTTTTACTTGTCGCCTGAAGCCGCTGGGGGTATTTCATATCTTGACTTAAATAAAGGATTTATCTCCTTTCCACGTTGTCTGCCACTTACTTCACAGGGCCACTAGAATTATGTGATTGTGTCGCCGCTGAAGTGTTTGCATAATTATAGATTTGCCACATAATCCATCATCTGCGGCATAATGTGCAGATTTAAAAAAATGCATTTCTAGCTCAAAAGATTCAAAAGCTACTAAAAATGCAGCAACACAGGTTGATGCGCAATGGAAGGCCCTTTGCAAAGCTGGACTGGTCACCTTGTTGCTTTTTGCTATATTTGGGTGTTAAACTGGTACTAATGATGTTAAACCAATTCCCAGAAAGTGTTACCAAGTTTTTTAAAAAATGTGTCGCATTCTGCCACATAATTAGCCTTTTCTTCCTGCCTAATTTACTCAACCCTGCCGCATAATTTGACCCTCCCTGCTGCGTAATTCCAGTGGCCCTGGCAATAGGTCTGTTTGACAACTGTACTGTGAAAACCCAGACCTGATGTAGGGATGTAAGAAAACGCAGGAGGTCACAATCGTGGAAAAAAATAGTATGTATAAATGTCAAAAGAAGCAATAGCTGAGAGATAAGGAAAGCCCAAGCCATGAACACATTTAAGTCAGAAGTAGAGAAAATGGAAACAGTACCCAAGAATGAGTATTGAGAGTGGGCGGCGTGTGCACGAAATAAGAAAAGATGAAGTGGAAACATGGAAATTCTAACAAGAGTTGCACTGCATCAAGGAGCGTTAGATGCATCAACAAGTAACATTCACATTTATGCTTCACATAGGAGTATTGGGCACACATATCCTAGTATGCGCAAAAGAGGTCATCTTTGGTAATACACGTGAGGTCATGCGCACTGCAGTAGTGCCTATGGTGGCACATCAGATCACAGATAGTCAATTGCATTGCTTTTTTTTATTCTGGGGGAGTAACTTTGATGCCTCTTCAAATGAATTTTCCCTAAAGTTTTTTTAAGCTATCCCACACAACATGTAGTTATCCTTCATCCCATTAGTACTTTGGAAAAGTGCATATTGCAGACTGCAACAGAGACAGTATAGATATGGTTAAATTAGTAAGTCCACATGAATTGCTCCTTTGGCTGTGTCAAATCTGCATAAAAGTTTCTTAAAAAGTACGGATACTCCTAAGTGTTTTCGGGAAAGTTTTTTTATTTTTTTATAAACATTTTGAGTTTTGAAGCATAAATACAACAACAAGGAAAAGTACATGCACTTCTCCACCATCGCTCCCACCCGCCACTCGATGTAATTAGATCGTATCATTTTCAACAAGCCTCGTGCCTTCAGATAGTATCGAAAACCCATAATAGTCCCCCCATTTGCCCCAAATCTTGGCGAATTTACGGGGACAACCCCTAACATAAATGAATTCCTCCTGCTTGGCACACCAGTTCATATCAGTTCGCCATTCTGACGTTGTCGGGGGTTGTTGGCATTTCCATTTACGTGTATTGTCTCCCTTTGCAATTGCAGATGCTAGGCCCACAAGCATTCTGTCTCCACAGGCACCCCCAATCTCATCCAAAAGACCAAACAGTGCCAGTTTAGGCATTCACATAATCGCCCTGTCCAACAATGACATAATGACTGAGCTATACATGCCCAATAGCGTGCCACCGGTGGACACTGCCACACCATGTGAAAGAGGTTGGGGAGCAAGCAACGGGTGCAGTGAGAGTTCAAGCTCACCAGAGCCATTGCGGTGTAAAGTAGGTCGTTGAACTGTATCAGCCGCAGGGGCGCCGATATAGCAATCTTGTGGGGGGCCATGCAGACATCGCACCTATGGTGTCTTCTAATTCATCCACCCACTGCTTCCATCGGTGTCAGAGCGTTTCAAGAGCCTCCAGGGCATTACACACCAAGGAACGGTAGATCTGGGAAATACCACCTCGGCCTAGGTGACGCATGAGCAGCTTCGCTTCAAAAGGGCTGAATCAAACAGGTCATGGAGCTCAGTACGGTATACAGTGACGGCATGACGGAATTGCAGATATTTATAGAATTGAGTGTAAATGTCAGCTGTAGCTCTTGAAATGAGCATATGTGCGTCCCACTCCATATATCTCCAAGTGTTGTGACTCCGATCGAGTACCATCCCAGGAAGCCCTGCAGCTGGGTTGTGTGCCCAAGCCAACGGCCCCTCCATAGAAGGGTTTGGGGGCGTGGCCAAGATGGCGGATGGCTGAAACATGTTTTTGGTCTCTCCCCTCCCTGTCGTCGAGCCCGGATGCCCAGAGCCATACAGCCCGGGTTTGAGCCCGTACTAGCACATGGCTACCCTGGTGCTCCTTCGGGGGCAGGGATGACTGGGGCTAAGCCCAGATTTGCACGCATTTTGCCCGCATGATCTCCGGGGCAGGGCGAGGCCTGGGAGAGTTGGAGGCTTAGAGATCCGGGGACTGGAGTGGTTATGGACTATACAGGTTGCTTCACTACACCCGGCCCTCCGGAGCACTGCCGCCTCCCCCACAGACGGTACCTGACTGTGGCCACCACTTTGGCATGCAGCCATCACTTCGGCGCTGACAGTGGCCGTGCCCTGGGCCATCTGGCGAGCTGCAGACAGATCTATTACAGAGGCAGAGCTGTGCGAGCGGACTGGTGACTGAGCTTCCCTGGAGGGGGCTGCACTCGCAATCCGAGCTGAGTGCCACGTTCCGGTCGCCCCTGGCCTGGTTCTCTCCCAGGGCAGACCGGAGCTCCTGGAAGCGGACTTGGATTGGAGCAGAGGTAGGAGTGCATGCAGGGGCCTGGGGTGAGCCTCTGTGTCACTGGCCCATTGAGACAAATCTGCGTCTCTGGGGGCACTGCCCGCTTCCTGTCCTGGGGGTGCCCCATGTGGCCGAAGCTCTGGGAGCTGTGCAGCAGCATCACTTCCACCGGATTGGTGCCTGCGGTGTGGAAGACAGTGAGGTAAGAGGTATCCAGGGGAGGTCGATCCAGGCACTCTGCAGAAGCCTGCGAGTGGGGCAGTGAGCAAGAACTTCATATCCCCACACTTTCTCCCCCTCCTAAGACAAGCGGGAGTTCGAGGCTGCCTGAGCACGTCTGGGAGTGCTCCTTGAACAAGGTTTTGTGGGTGACTAGGCCCCGGAACTCGATTCGAAGCCTGCTGGGGCTTTTGGGCTCCATCAACTTTGCACTCTTGAGGCCCTAATTGACAGATTCTTGGAGCCCCCTCGGAGTGGTGGAGGCCCCATAGCCCCGAAGCATACCACCCTCTGTGCTTAGACTTTGGTATCACATTGGAGGGTTCGAGGCTGGGCAGCAGAGGCTTTTCTGGATTTCCTTTGATGGCTGACCTCATCGAGTGCCTCTGGCCCTGACTTAACACTGGCTGGGGCCCTGGGACTGGCGCCTGAGCTTGCACATTGCCACCATCTGTTGGAGGATTTGCAGATAAGTGTTGATTTCTGCCTTGCCCTCCATATTGCTCTGGCACTCATTGAAGGCAGTTTGAGTACACTGTGCGGGGACTTCTCCTTCCTTACCTGATGCTCTGTGAGTCGCGCACTCTTGGGAACTTGCCCTGAACCTGGTACAGCCTTATTGGTCAGCTTGGTGGGGTGCCTCGTTCGCTGGGAGGCAGCACTGCTCTACGCCCTTTGTTATGGCTGCCGAATGGGGGAAGAGACATCGCACGCTCAAAGACATGCTACTCGAACCTCCTGAGGCCCAAACCGGAGACGTTGCCACAACTACGATCATGAAAGAGACACTAGACTCTGGAGGCCCTGATGCACCCATCACGCGCCCCTTTCTCGAGGTGCTGTTTGCCTCCCTGCGTAAGGATCTCCAGTCCTTTAAGAAAGAACTTGCTGGTGACATTAAGGAGGTCTGATGCGACAGAGTGCATGGGGGACAGGGTCTCGACCCCAGAGGATCATGCATTAGGAAGGGACGAGGAAATTGAGCAACTCCAACAAGAAATCCTCCACCTCAGAGATCAACATAAGGACCTGGAGAACAGGTCACATCGTAATAACAATCTTATCGGAGGAGTCCCATCTGGGGCAGAGGGATCAGACATCATCTCATTTGTGACGGACCTCTTCTGATCGATCCTGGAAGCACCCCCAGACATGGGGATCAATTTGGATCGCACCCACAGAGTTGGCCCTAAAACATCACCCACAGCTCCTTCACATGAAATATTAACGTGCGTCCATGAGTTTCCCCTGAAAGAACGTATCCTCCAGAGGGCGAAAGACGGGCACCCGCTTCGGTTCCAGGGCCACAGCCTGGTTCTCTATCAAGACCTTGCAGCATCCACCCTCCAGAAGCGCAAAGCCTTCCGCCCTGTCACCACCCATCTTCAGGCAACAGGAGTGCCATACTCATGGGAACACCGCTTCTGCCTGGTCTTCCGCCTCAAAGGAAAGCTCCACCAGCTTCGATCATTAGAGTAGGCATGTCAACTACTGGACCTCAAGGATCTTTCTCCAGAGCGCTCCCAGGATGAGGGGAGTGCTTGGGATGGTCAGAGGGCACGCAGTCGGACGAGCACAAGATCGTCCCCTGCGGAACTCCACCCAGACTCAAACTATTGCAAAGGAGCGACAAGCTGTCTTGGTCTCGTTAGCCGAAGACCCGGCAGGCCCAGCGTAAATGCCTTCTCTTTCTCTGTTGCTCCCCTTTTTCTCTCCTTCTCTCTCCTTGCTCTGGGGGGGCTACGGCAGGGGGGGGCTCTGGCAGGGGGGAGGGGGCCATGCCCACTGACACCCCCTTTGTTGATTATATACCATAGGGCCTGATACCCTGGACATTAACAATGTTTATCAAGTTTTCATTACTGTTTGTCTGTTTGCCCATGGAGCGATTTATTGTTTATTATTGTCTGGACCCGGGGGCTGATTCCAAAGGCCTTTACCATTGTCACTTTGACCCTGGACTCTCTCTAACTCCCCTGCTTGCAGAAGTTCCCTTAGAGAGGTCACTATAGCTTCTCACTCTCCTGTAATATTATGACCTGATGATCAGCTAGTGATCCTTACCCTCAATGCCATGGGACTAAACCATCCTCTCAAGAGGAGCTCTATCCTCTCTTATCTAGAACAGTCTGAGGCACACATCTGTTTGCTTCAAAAAACACATCTTCTCACCAAAGATGAGCATAGGCTCCGCTCCAAAGCCTTTCCATACCATTACTTCTCATTCCTCACATCTAAAGACGCAGGGTGGCGATCTTCGTCTCCAGCACTTTTTGGGGGAAGATGGGTTCCAAACAGGCCGAAATTAGGGGCAGGTTGTTGGCATATTCGGTGACAGTGGGTTCTCGCACCCTAACTGTGGGTACCATATATTCCCCCATCAAGGGTTAGGAGCCCTTTCTCCGACGAGTGGTCATGGAGGTGTTGAACAACCAGGATCGCTTGGTCCTGATGGGTGGGGGTCTGAACTTAGTTTTTAATAATGAGATGGACAGATCACCACAACGTCATTGCCAGTCCGGAGCCCTTTCCCTGGAGGGAGTGAGGTGGCTGAGGGATGTAGGCCTTGTTGATATTTGGAGGTCCATACATCCACTGACCTGAGATTACACATTTTACTCCTATGCGCACAAAACCTATGCTAGATTGGACTCCTTCCTAAATTCACCTGAGGTTGCCTCTATAATCCAGATCATGGGGACTGAACCTTGTTCTCTGTCCGATCACTCTGCCATGACTGTCACCCTCAGGTTTTCGCCCCCAGCCCAACCTCTAGAACATGGCGTCTCCGCAAAGCCTTATTACAACGCCCCGAGAATGTTGAACAACTTACCAAGGTGATGAAGGAATACCTAGCTATTAATGATACTCCTGATGTTGCGATCACTACCTTGTAGGACGCTCTAAAGGCTGTCGTTACAGGGGAGCTAATTACAATCTCAGCTGCAGACAATAAGCTCCGTTGGGAGAAGAGGGAAGGCCTGTACCATCAAGTTTTGGAACTTGAACGTATCCACAAGAGGACTGGCACTCCCAGGATTTGGAGGAAACTCAAGGCTGCCTGTACCCCACTAGCGGGTATTGATATGGACAGGGGGAATATGCAGCCCTCTGTCACTGGTATTACGTCAGGGGCAATAGAAGCGGGCATCTCCTAGCCAATAGGTTGCTTATCTAGCATCCGGAGACTAGGGTCCAAGCGGTGATTGACTTAACGGTTGGGAGTGGAGGGATGACCCACATATAGTAGAGTCCTTTCGAGATTTCTATCGGAACTTCTATGCAACGTAGCATCTGTCAACGGACGCCTCAACTGCATACCTTCAAGAAGCCTGCACATCTACCTTAACGGCGGAACAAGCTCCGAGCCAGACCGCCTCATCCAGATTGAGAAAGTAATCTCTAGTATGGCCCATCAAAAGCCATCTACATCCCCTGGCCCCGATGGCTTTCCCGCTACCTTTTATAAAACTTTCTTCCCAATCTTAGCACCCCTTCTCACTAGACTGTTTAATGCAATAAGAGACTCTTCATCACTCCCTCCGCTCCATGTTGATGGCATCTATAGTAGTGATCCCTAAGCCGGGGAAAGATAAAACCCAATGCTCTTCGTATAGGCCTGTTTCCCTCTTGAATGTTTACCGTAAACTTTTCACAAGCATATTAGCTGCCAGTCTCAATCCCCTCTTGCCAGGCCTCATTGACCCGGACCAAGCAGGATTCATGCCCAAAACGGCAATGTAGCGATAATACGAGGCAGATTCTCCACCTTATCGATAAAGCCTAACGGTATGACCAAGAGCAAATGGTACAGGCCATAGATGCTGAGAAAGTGTTTGATAGAGTTAACTGGTCCTATCTGGCAGCCACTCTTAAACACTTTGGGCTAAGGGACCACTTCAGCGGGTGGATCCTTAGCAGCAACAACCAACCTACTGAGGTAGTTCGGGTGAACGGACACTCCTCCGCCCCTTTCCCCATTAGTAGAGGTACACGGCAGGGGTGCCCTTTGTCGCCCCTGCTCTTCGCTCTGTATATGGAGTCTATGGCGCATAGAGTCCAGACTAATCCTATGATACGAGGGATCCTATTCGGGGGATAGCGCCATACTATTAGCCTATACGCAGATGACCTCTTATCCCCCTTGGAGAAACCCTCCACTTCCCTACCTGCTAATCTAGATGAATTGGATGCGTTTGGCCAGGTGGCAGGTTTTAAAGTGAATATCCACAAATCACAAGCCCTTAATCTGACCCTACGGCCACATACGTTAGACGCCTTACAATGGGCCTTTCCCCTCCAATGGGCCACAACATCTATTCCCTATCTTGGGCTCCATATTACACCTATGATCCCAGCAACAGTGGCTCTTGACTACCAAAATTTAACTTGCCAGATCAAGTCCAACTTACATCGAAGGCAGCCTTACTCTCTCCTGGCTTGGACGCATCATGGCAGTTAAGATGGCGATTCTCCCCAAGATCCAATTTCTTTTTCAAGGTCTCCCCGCAGAGCCACCTTCTGGGACACTATGATCTCTTCAACAGGAGCTTAACCGATTTGTGTGGGCTGATAAAAAGCCCCGTTTGTACAGGGATCTCAGTTACAGACCCCCGATTGAAGGAGGTCTAGGTTTCCTAAATCTTTATCGCTACTACCAGGCTACCTAACTCAGTGCCTGAGATAAAGTGGCGATACACGAGAGCCTCACCTCCTTTACCTCCCAACTGACGCACATAGTTAGGAACCCAGACTTCACTCCGGGCTTGAATGACCCCACATTTCACCTCTGGAACCAGAGGGATGTAGGTCTATTGGCCACCTGTTTGATCTGGAGGGGCCTGCCACCTTTGAGTCCCTGCGCACTGACCATGCTTTGCCGGAGTCTGAGCATTGGCATTACATCAAGATCTGCCACTGGGGGACACAACCATCCATCCGCCCTGGAGCACAGCCCCAACTCACCTCCTTCGAGTGTTGGTTGCTCTCCAGGACATCCAATACTCAACTTATTTCTGATTTATACCACTTAGTAAGCCCCATGGCTAAGCCATCCAAATCCACTAGCCAGAAATGGTGGGAGGTGGACATAGGTCGAGAGCTGACACTGAAAGAATGGGGGATATCTACTACTGCACTAGGCATACCTCCCGCAATGTGGCAAGTATCAAAATCGTGACAAAGACTGTCACATACTGGTATCTTACACCCACTCCGCTACACAAGTGCAAACCATCCAGAACGCCTGATTCCTGGTGCCAATGTGGGTCTCCAGGCACGCTATTACCTATCCTCTGGGACTGTCTGGCGATTGCGTCTGACTGGACATAAGTTCTTAATGACATCAATACCCACTTTGACACACAACTTCCCAGATTACCCGCCTACATCATCCTAGGCCTACCCAATGCACTTACCTTTCCACTTAAGTCCCGTCGGGGCAGACAGATCAGACTGGCGTTGGAGGTGGCCCTGCAGAATATCTTAACACATTGGGGCACGGTGCATACTCCCACATACCAAGGATGGCTGCACCGAATGGGGTAGATGCTGGGGATGGAACACATAACCCTTACTTTATCGAATCGGGGTGCCCCCTTCCCCAAGCTATGGAGCCCCTTTTTGGAATTATTAACATCAGAGTTCCACAAACTCACCTGTCCCAAATATCTACGACTTCTTCATTTGCCTGAGGCCCTATCCACTACCACCTGAGAGAGTCCTATTCATGGTTTGGATATGCATGAGACAGTGCTGTTTTTATTTTTTACATGCTGCCGGATCCCGGGGGTGGGGGTTATGGGGATGTGATGCATTCTAATGTTGTTTGGCCCGATAGATCCCAGGCCTTGAATTGCTAATGTTTTAAAGAAATCTAAATCATAGAGGGGTTTGTCATGTTAATTTCTTGTCCCAGCACCTAAACCTATTGTCCGCCCTCCAGTTGAGGAAAATCATTTAGGAACATCTGCAGTCTAGGAAACATCTGCATTCTTGGATGGGACAGCCATACAGGATGTTCATAACCTTAATGATCCCCATATGGGTCAACTCAAGTTATGCTGGGTCACTCCAACACCCATTCATCCAGTCATTTATCATGAGGAGCTGGGACGTCCAATAATATAGCCGGATATCCACCACCACTGTCCCTCCATCATAGACCTACCTGCGGCATTTGTTAAAAGTTATGCTAGGGGGTCGACTCCTCCACATAAAGGAGCAAAGGAGTGCTGCGACTTCAGTGAACCATGTGCTAGGGATATGGAACGGGTAATTCTGTAATATGTACAGTAAACGTGGGAGAACCATTTTAATAAGTGCAACGTGACCCAATGCATTCGGGGAAAGGTTTCTCAAGTTCAGATGGGCTTTGGTAGTAGTCAGTACTGGGGTGAGGTTCAGGTAGCGGGTAAGCTCTGGTAACATGGTAATATGCACGCCCAGATATTTAAAGCTGAGGTGGTGGACCAGCATGTCCGATTGCCAGAAGATTGTGGCGTTATCACCACGTACTGGAATAAGGAGCAATTTGCATCGATTCATACTGTCGTGTAGTTCCTACAAGACCTATATAGGATCTGCGCGTTTAGACAACATACACTGTGACACTGATGTCCAGACTGATTCCAGACACCCCAACCGGGTATGTTAGCCTGTGTACCAGCTAGCTTGCAATGCCACTATAACCTCCTCTTACCAAGGAGAGAATAGTTCTTGGCAACTATCGAACATGACAACCCTGATCCCTCAGGACCGTGGAAACAGTAACTTACTTTTCGCTCAGTCACTCGTGCTCACTTTTTCTCAGAGAGATACACAGAATAAACGGTTGGGACGTTTTCAATAAGCATTTATTGAACAGTTGTTATTCTAGTGTAAAATAAGTGTACTGAAATCACCAGTAGACAGTAGCATATATAAATGAGTAGCAGCACTAAGAAAGTAAACAGATGGTAGGTTTCTACCATTTTGATAAAATCATAACTACAGGCAAGTATATAAAATACATGGCAATAAAATGCGTACTCCTACGATGCAACCCTAACTAGATGGACCTAAGTGTACCTAGCATGTGAGTAGGTGTAAAGCCAAGAATCCCTCTAGGATAAAGCCAGCCCCATTACCTGATGTGAGACTGCGGGACCCCGTTCTGGTCTCGAGCTGAACACCCCGCAAGGGATGTCAGACCACTGCGAGCTGGAGTATCTGCATGCAGGAACCTCAGCGTCTTGCGTCAGTGTGTCGGCCAGGAAGTCCTGATCTCCTCTTCCTATCTCGGCAAGATGTGATGTTTATATACCCTAAGGTATCCCCAGGGGTTCTACCTTGCTGTGCCAGTGTCAGACTTAGGATGACGTCGGGAATGAACTTTATACACAGTTATTATGCAGGAGATGGTGGTCCTGCTGTGTTCCAAGAAACTAAGAATCCTCATGCATAATTTATTAGGACAGTGTTCAGGGAAAACCCTACGTACTGTGTATAGTATTGTAACTAGGCAAAAGGTCAGCCCCTCAAATCCGTTATGTATGTAGTATAGGAGAGAATGTAGGTGAAGGGTTATGATGTTACCTGGACCTATATCACGGTACCTATAAGAAATATAACACCCACTCCTCATCCGACTGGACGACATAACTAAATTCTAGCGTACTACCAAGGCGTCTAGAGGTTTGTACGCAACAAATAATAAAAACATTTTTAAGAGAAGTTAAAAATGTGTTAAAAAGCCCTTTAAAAGTGTACTACAAAAAAAAAATCATTCAAGTAGTGGCTCTAAAGTGTCCGTTTATATAGTCCGAACAGCTACAAGCATCTGAAAGCCATGCAGGTCAAAACGTTTCAATTTGGAATTTCGAAAAAGGTAAAAATCCAAATCTTCCCAACGTGCGACTAGGCCAAATGTTTATGTGTCCTTGCATACGCAGCTGACGATCCCTGTAACACCTCACAAAGAATGTCAATTGAGCACAGATGATCTTCCATACTACCTGCAGCAGATGCCGAGGCAGCCTGTGCCACATCCAAGAGCTGAGTTTTGGACGAGCCGGTGTCCATACCAACAGGAGCAGAAACTACCTGTGGTGGCTCTAAGAATGCTGCCAACAACATGGGAATGCGCTGAGGACACTGCAGAACATGGGCCGTTATCTGGTCCAGTAAAGCATCAACATCCGGTGGCGCAACCGATGGAAGTGTCAGACAGAGGTCCAACACGCATTCTTCTCCGCAGAACAGGCATCGGAGAACAGGTCGGACGCAGTCCATCCAGACTGGTCTAAATGACAGGAACCAAGAGGCGCTCAGTTCCCGTAGACGAGGTGTGCCCAGATGTTGTACCATGCGATCACGGTATTTGCGCTCCAGGAGAGCTGTTGCTATCTCCTTGGTGGCTGGGACGTCCATTGCGTAGCAGCAAGGCAACAATCAGGATTCCTGCTATTAGAAACAGGATCAGCGGAAGCCCTCCAAAAATGCTTCCAAAGACGGAATGTATAATGTTTGGTATAACTCTGAGGACCGCCTGAAAGGTGCTTAACATTCTTGAACCTATGGTCTTAAATAGGTGTACAATACCCATCGTATCAGACATGTTAAAGATACGACTTACCATTTCTGTGAAATGGAAGTGGCAGTTTGTACGTATAAGTGCCTGTATCTCTGCCGAGGACCTTGCGGTCTGGAGATCAAAAGTCTCCCGGGCGGAGCTTAAGGGCACGGATTGCTGTAAAAGCATGGCTTTCATTCTGCTCAGAGTATCAAACCGTAAAAAGGAAACATTTAGCGAAGGCCATAACAGCGCCTCCCTGACTGTATGTGTTGGTGGAAACAATACTTGCATACAGCAAGTAACCCTGGAGCTCACGGTGACTAGATATGCGATGCCCGGAAGCATCCCACAACAACCTTGATCATTCAGCATGAAGTAACTCCCATTCGAGAGAAGCCTGAACACCGGATTAATCACAGCTGCCGGGGTACCTCTTAAATGACAGGACAGGTCCGCCACAGACCCATTACAAGCCCCGTGTAGCATAATATCCTGGCATATGAGAGATCCACTTAACGCGTTCTCACAGTTAGTTCCGCTTAGAAGCACTTCCAGATCCCCAGTCCTGCATCGAAATCTGTATGGTAAATCCCAGGATTCCTTGATGAATTCCTTACACATTATTTCATATCTGCCTGCCTGAAGCTGTTCTAGGCAATACTGAAACTGTAAAGTTGCGACCGGTAATGTTATATGGCCGTGGATTAACCACTCTGTGGACGGTGACTCTGCCACAGTAAAGGGTAACCTATCCAGCTTTTCAATACGCAGCATTGTATATTTTGTTCCCCTCTGTGCCATTTTCATCTGTTTTTCTGTTAGATTGTATGCAGAAAAGAAGGACGTACTGTTTTTTGTAACACAAACTTTATTGTTGCATCGGCTATAGAATTGACAGTATTACAAATACATCCAAAGCATTTTCGTTTTTCTTACATGTAGAGTATTATCCTGAGCATATTCTACTTTTAACCAGGTACAATCGCATCTGCGTGTTACTGCCAACAGCATGTACATATTATCATGTGGAGGGACAAAAAAGAAATAGGGGATGTCCGACTCTCGTCCTAACAGATATCAATGAATCTCCATGTTACCAACATAGCTGTGCACCTGTCAGGAACCAGCTGGTGTAGGGGGTTCTGCATGGCCCCGTGACGCGAGTGACGGCGTCCTATTGCCTTACCTACAGGCCGGTGTGGAGCCCTTTAATGAAATGCCTTCGGAGGAGTCCCCGGAGGCGTGGCCCATGCGGCATTCCTCCTCCGTCCAATCACCGGGGACGGCAATCGGGACAAAAGGGGCGAGTCTACGGACGTATACGGAAGAGGAGTCCCAGGAGCGGAGAGAACGTGAGGAGTGGAAGACGGAGAACACCGACGGAAGGAGAACAGTTGAGGGAGGAACCGCGACGCCGGGCGAAGACGTGAAGCCCAGAGACCAACGGAGAACAGCTGAGGGAGGAACCGCGACGCCGGACGAAGACGTCAAGCCCGGAGGCCAACGATACCGTGTTCCGCCCCGCCACCCTCCCGGAGGAGGGTGGCTTGACAAGGTACGGGCGAAGCTACAGGGGTTCTCAGGGCACGAGCAGGGAGGAGGGAGTAAACCATAGGGAGGTCACGGACGGGATCGCACGGTGGTGGCATTCGTGGTGATACAACGTCCCTCACTCCCCGCTCCCCTTTATAAGAAAAGGAACCCGCTTCACCATTGACCCCCTTCCATTATTTTCTTTTGCTTTTCGGATGAGTCGATGCCCTCCGGCTTCTGGAGTACGATCCTGGGAAGAACCTAAGACGATCCGACTTCTCGCGTCATCCAGGGAGGAAGAGGCGACATCCCGAAAGCTGCCCTATCCTGAAGAGGACACTAGAATACAGAACTGTACATATGAAAATAAAAACCTGTTGCAAACCTATACGGGACTCTTCACTGACTAGCCCCTCTCCGGATAGCCTCCCGTGACAGCACCCGTTAAACTTTCCCAACCCCCCCACCTCGGTGTTTAACGGT
>CAWUFW010025111.1:0-35000 GCA_963921515.1 Calotriton arnoldi | reverse complement strand
ATTGTGTTGTGCATTATCTAGGTAAATATGAACACCAGAAGAAAGAATTAAGAAGCTAAAATGTTATTTGTAAGTAACCTGAATTATGTTTCTCATTTGTCTTGTTTGTAGCCTCTTAACAGCATTACTGAGGGAAGGTTTATGTTTTCATGTTGGATGATGCTTGTTGATTGTTTTCCTCTGACAAAGAATGTTCACATCCAGATTTTTACTATGTTTCTTCCTTAATTACTGTGTACTCTCATTTGTGAAGCCCTTGGTGCTCTCCTGCCCTCCAGCTCAGTATCATGACCTAGTTTGTCCTATTTTAGCACCATTCCTGGCTGCCATTCATGCGGTAAGAACAAACTTTTCTTCCCTGAATATTGTTCAATTTCACACATGCAGACGTTTGTGGATTCTGATAACTCTACAGTCCTCCCTGTATTTTGTTTTTCTCAGAGAATAATTTTATAATTGCTAAAAAAGTCCTGCCAAAACCATACCTGGTTTCCTAACAAGATGTTTTCCTTTTTGTCTTTATTTTTTGTGTGTGTTTATTTAGTTATGTTTTATCTTCCTTAAAAAGCACTGACCTTATTCACTCGGTGGCAGGGGTTGTTGACTGTCGAAGCGTGGCTCATCGCAAGAGGGTTCTCTTTACAGTGTGTTTGTAATAACATTGCACTAGCTCAGTGGGATCATAATATAACATGTTTTGGTCGAATGGGAGGAAAGACCCCTGGGTTGAGTCATTTGTGGGTGTCCGGCAGACGACGGTTAGATGATTCCGAAGCTTATTCCTGAAGATTAACAGAGAAGGGCAGACTCTGAGATCCAGAGTGTTGGACCTGATTCTCTTCAGGGTGTTGTAGATCTTGATGTGAATGAGATGCGAGTGCTCCAGCAGCCAGGTGAGGTATGGAGATTCCATATAGAGATCATAAGAAGAAATAGACTAGACCGCTAATGTATTTGTGAGTACTTATCGCTGTTGTCTTTTACTGTGCTCACTAACATGGCACTCACTATGGCTATGGGCCCCTGTAGCTCAAACTGCATCTTAGTTTTTCTTTCTTTGGAACTGATTCGCAGGACTGTAATACAGAATGTTACAGTTTATACCTAGTTAAAATCAGCTAATAAAATAGAAGATTACTTTCTAGAAACACATTGTGTAGATTATATAGGAATTGCTAGGTGGCAATAAGTGTAAGTGTTAGGAACAAATAATTAAGATATGACTTGACCCTTGGGAATTGTTTGGCAAATCAGCAGTATCTGCCTATTTTGTGGATTGCTTATCCCTGTCTTTCTCCTAATGTCAAACCCAAGTTGTTGAATATGATATTTGAGGGGTCTAGGGCTGGATGATGTTCAAAATGAAAAGCTGCTGCTCTTTTCCTGGGCCCATGAGTGTTATTCAATGTCCAGTAATTTTGATGGGTTCCCCTGAATGTCCAAGCTTGCCCCAGATAGAACTGCTTTGTGTCCTTCTGTACACTTTTGGCTTTGGAATAGAAGCAAATGAAGAGTTGCCTTAAACACTAGAAAAACTGCAGTTTATTAATTGCCCTTTGCTAGGATTCTGAGACCTCAGCTTGGAGGCATTGCTGTAATTTTTAAACAAGATTTAGGTACTTGTATCGTATTGAGTACTAAAACAGACTAGTGAGCTTTGCAGATTGTGAAGAGATATTAGTGTTTGTGGCATGTGTAGCCGTAGATACACATGCTGCTGCCATCTAGTGTTGGACTCGGACGTGTGCAATTGTTTTTCTTCAAAGAAGTCTTTTCGAGTCACGAAGTACAGTGGTGACTCCACTTATTGCTGGTAATGCGCATGGGCATCAGCTCTGTTGTTAGATTGTTTTTTCTACACAGTCATTTCAGACGTGTCCAATCAAGCTCTGGTTCAACACTGCTTGGTGTTTAACCAGGCCCTCTCTGATCCCTTCCGTGCTGGTAGAAACTGTCATTGCGCTTACTTGTCTGTTTCACACCTCACATACCCCCCTTTGACTCGACTCCGCAGTCTGACAACTTTGATGCCCCATTCGGGCCTCCATCACCTCCTCGACGTACGAGAATGTCCCAGTAATGAAAGGACTCCATTTCGCTTCTGCCCAAAGTGTTGCTCAAAATATCCAAGGACAGACCTTCACCTAGTCTGTAACCTCTGCTTGTTCCCCAAACACCAGAAGGACTCTTGTGCAGCGTGTCTTGCCTTTCGGAACAAAAAAGACACTCCGAAACTGCCGACCCCGTCATATCGCCTCGCCTATGATGGTGCACAATCAACAGGACGATACTCCAGACCTTTTCGGAGACCGATACATTTTCCCGTCCTGAGGGCATCCAGCAGGCTTAAAATATCTGTTGGCTGATCAAGAGCGCAACGCAGCAGCAATTCCTAGTGCACACCCAAGCCACCATTTATCTCTTGCTCAGCCTATGCTTCACCATCAATACCCCATCTCCAGTCCTTGCAAGTACAGCCCTTCCTCAGGGCCGCACTCTACTCTCAAGTAGAGAAAGCATACCCCAGCCTAGCAAGGGTACAAGCATTCCAAACGCTGCTATCACATTTTCAGACAGATCACCAGGCAGTGGTCAGGAGGGTCTAGCACCTCCTAGGCATGATGCCATCTTGCATTTCCATAGTCCCACATACCAGTTTACACATGCATCTGTTGCAGTAGTGCCTAGCAACTCAATGGTCACAGACGGAGGGTCAGTGGGAGGATCTAGTGTTGATCTGGGGCCGCACTCATTGCTCTTAGCAGTGGTGGAATGCCAGCGGTCTTTTGCAGGGACGGCCTTTTCCGGACCCAGGTCCGCAAGTGAGTATCACCACGAACATCTCGCACACTGGCTGGGGAGCCCACCTTCAATAACTGACAGTCCACGGAGTGTGAACCCCAACTACCGGGATCTCCACATCAACCACCTGGAGTTGTTAGCAAGCCATTTGATGCCTGTCACTGGCAGATGTCTGTGACAGACCCACACTGGGTTTGTCTGTGGTGCTTGGAGAGGGACCACGACGCCAAGACCTTGAAGACTGCTGTATAATGCATCCGAAGGCACTGAGGGAGCTTTCCGTTAAGCTTCTTGCTGCCCTGACTGGGGCGAGGAACATGGCGGCCGCTAGCTAAACGGCCGCGGCTCGGCTCTCCCTTGGGTCCTATTAAGCTATGGACCCCTGCTAGAGGCGTTTTTTTTTGTATCATCTCTCCCCTTTTTTTGTCCCCCCCCCCCTCTTCCCCCCCTCCCTATACCTGAGGATATGCGATCGGAGTTGATTTCTCCCGGTTTTGGACACTCCGATATCGGCGAAAGTGGAGCGGTTGGCGTGGTTTGTGGCTGGCGCTGGGAGGAAGCAGCCCGGACTCTGTGGAGACGCAATTCGGCTCTTTTCCTGTTCCGAGTCGCGGGAGGCAGAGCCAGCACCAGCGTATGCGTGCTTCCAACCCCCCACGTCTGCAGTGTTCCGGGAGTAGTTGCGGACCTTCAGGTAGGGTGTCGCCGAGTTTGGTCCCACATATCTCCGGAGGACGCATATCTTAAGGGCAGCAACGAAGGTAAGAAGAAATTCTTCTTTCTCCCAGGGGGTACTAGAAACGAAGCCTTAACATCCCCGGCGCTTGGCCTATATACTCTTCAAACTAGGAAAAAATTTCAGGCAAGAGAGGCACAGGGTAAGACACAAGATAAATGTATGGAGACAGGAGAAGCTGGCAAGCTAGGTGGGCCAGTGGCAGCAGATAACCATGCACCAAAAATAAATAGATACACCTTACGGACAAGAGTTGCCCACTCCTTTAACAACGACATTATCAAACCCAGTCTGTTTCCACGAACCCCCCCAGGAATCTTTGAAGTAAAAACATCTACGCGACAGCGCAGGCATAAAGGGCCCATTACGGATGACGGCGCCAACCTAAAAGGCAAAGAGGCTGATGTTGGCAAGGGAAAAGGAAGGGGTAAGAGGGTTATTCCCTCTAAGGTTAAAATTACGCCCTCGCTTAAAACCTATTATAAAGTCATGTCTACCTCTACTGCCTCAGTAGGTGATATATTAAAGAACGCGGGCCAGGGCAGTCTATCGGCAGAAGCACTCAGTTCTGTAAGCTCCTCAATAGGGGGGGCGGGCAATGTTGTGAAAGTGCCTGATATAGCCTCTGATAGGATATTAAGTACGCATTCATCAGTGAGCTTATCAAATAGATATTCAGCCTTAGCCATAGATGAACCCCCAGATGTGTCTCTGAAATCCCTTAAGGCCTCCAATACTACCTCTCTCAACACCACAGAAGACAACGTAACAATGGAAAAATCAGTTGGCACAACAGGTACGCCAGGTACATCAGGTACTTCATGCTCCCTGGCCGATATATTATTGGCTATGAAGGATGAAATGGCCAACAGATTTACTGTGTCCGAGACAAATCAAGCTGAAATGACCAATAGATTTGCAGTCTCCGAAGCGAACCAGGCAGCTGTTCAAGCTTCCTGTGAAGTACTAGCTAAAAGGCTAGACGAAGTCGTATTAAGAACAGACGCAATTGAACTGGAAATTCCTAAAATTAGGGACACCATGCATTCTACCACAGCGGAGCTGGCAAACTAACGGCCCAGAACAAAGAACTGAAGAGACGATATCGAGCGCCTGGAGAACCACTCCAGGAGGAACAACCTGCGGCTTTTGAATGTCCCTGAAGCATTGGAAGGATCGGATATAAAGGGGTTCGTGATATCTGTGTTAAAAGAGACAGTGCTAAAGAATGCGTCTGAAGTAGACCTAGCAAGTGAAATACAAAGGGTTCATCGCGACCCCTTCAAAAGGAACCTTGCAAGACAAAAACCTAGGAAAATATTGGTGAATTTTCTAACTTATTCAGTCAAGGAGCAGATCTTGTCATCCGCCCTCAAAGAAGGCACCATAACTTCTAATGGTTCTAGTCCCTTCTCCTTTCAAATAAGATCAGACATTTCTCATGTGACAGCAACACGACAGTGGGAGTTAGGGAAAAGGCTAGAGGAGCTGAATAGCATCGGGGCTTAGGCACAGTTAAAGTTCCCTGCACAATTACGCGTAATGTGGAAAAACCACATGCATCAGATTAGATCTAGCGAGGAGGCAGATGAACTTATAGCGAAAATTAAAACTGAGCGGGGGGAAGGAGGGCATTGAGGAAGAGGGGAGATATCTGATTTGATCTGTTTTTACATCTGATTTTTTTTTAATTTTTTTTTTTACTGATAGCAGGACCTAAATTATACATGTAGTTTTTACCCCAAGGGGGGGAAAGGGGCAGAATAGGCTTGCCTATTGGAAGGGAGGGTTCCTCATGGGAAGGGGAGGTACTGGGGGAGATGGGAGGGGGGGGTGCACCGGGTGGGGAGCAGTGGGTAAAAAACCAAAAAAAATGAACCTCATCTCACTTTAGATTTAAGGAAATACTGTCAAGTCGGTATAACAGATCAGCAGATCAATGGCAGGAAACCAAAATAAAAGGGATAGTAGGACCATCTTTATTTCCTGGAATGTTAATGGGTTAAAGTGTCCTCGTAGGCAAAGGCTGATTTTAAAATATTTAGAACTTTCCTCGGCCCAAGTGTGTATCCTGCAGGAGACACATCTGAGCCTTTTGGAAAGTCGTTCTGTTTTTTCAAGAGTGCCCTGGATAAAATGCTACTGTACTTAAAATAAAATGCGTCTGCCCGGGCCCTCTGCTGCAAGGCAGGCACCCGGCACGAGGCGGCGCCGTCACCTCCCGCCCAGCGCCACGTTACGAATCTTGGTCACAGCGGACTACATGACGGAGGGCATGGAAGCGCGCCCACTGAAATGGACATTAAAAATACGTCTGGCAGTATACTCTTCAAAAATGTCAGCACGTTGCATGATGTACAGGTTTCTCTGAAGTAATTAATAATCGGCCAACAAAGATGGCCGACCGGTGAGGTGCTCAGGTCGGGAGCTCCCGACCAGTCATTGCCTTTTTTGGTGATTTCTGTCGATATCCTCCAACCTCCCGAGACTTTCCTTCTCACCTGGGACCCTACTGCTCAGCGGTCCTCATTGCGCTGTCTCCCCCGCTTGCGAACTCGTAGTTCGTGAATAAGGGCAGGCTCGAGGTCTTCCCCCGTTGAAACCGAGCTGGTGTGGCCGACGCCTGGTGGTGGCTGGCGCGGGTCCGGGGGCCTCCTACCCCTGCGGGTCATCGGAAATTGTCTCCGAGGCTCCACAGGCCGTCCGAGGTCCAGTGACGGGCTGCATCGGCCGGAGTGGACGGAGATCCCTAGATGGGGAGAGCGACGAGAGGCGGACAGCCATTTTGCCCAGGAGTACCCCCCTCCGAGTCCTCTGGTTTCACAGCGGCATGAAGATCCCTGCCGCGGCCTGCCGCACCTTCGCTCTGATAAAGGGGAAAACAGATTCTACGCACCAGGATTTTCTTTACTCCGACCATGAGAGGCGGCAAGACCGAGAAACGGGCGATCCCGGCTGCCTGATTCAAAGATGGCGGCTCCTTGGGACGAAGATGTGGTTTCGGGAGCTGGCTCTCCTCTTTTCTGTCCGGTGAGAGACTACAACCCTGCACCTCTCGAGCACTACAATATTTACTGCCTTGCTCTTCTGAAGGAAGGATCGCACCTGAGGAACGGGCGATCCCTGCTGCCTGACTCCAAGATGGCGGCTCCTCGGGACAGAGACCGGCAGTGCCCTCCGTCGATCCACAGCTTCATGCCCAATATCCAGCAACAGTCACTAGAGAATGCTACATTGACACCCCTCCAGCCGTCTCTTTGTGACCAAGGTTTCCTCACAACTGTACTCTAACCAACTTTAGAACTGTTGGCAACTTGAACTAACCACTGTGCCATGGAGACAAATTGACTAGACGTACCTGACTCCAAGATGGCTGCCAAATCCACACTCCTCCTCCTACCTTGCCTTCCCTGCCAGCGCCTACCACCCGTCTTTGCTTTCTTGCCTTTTGAGCCCCTCCTGATCCTCACTCTACTCTGGCGGTGCCCTAAACGCATGCATGGCCGTTTCCGGTGGAGCTGCTCTGACAGCTATAGGGGAGATTGGCCCTGGCACACCGCTATGGCCGTCACCTACCCAGCCGGATCTCGGACATTTGTCTCGTTTTCTCCCCGCTGCTGTCTCTTTCCTGTGTATTACCAGCTTTCCCTGGTCTTTCCTTTCCTGATTTTCGTATTGGCTCATTTACTCCTGTATTGTTTATTTATCCTCTATGTAACCATTGTAAAACTTTTGCAACTTGTAACTCGCTGTGTCCTTATGTAAAGCGCTCTGATACCTCCGGGTCTAGCCAGCGCTATATAAAACTCAAGTAAATAAATAAATAAATACTTCGCAGCAAACGAGCCACAGTAGAGGTGCAGCAATTTTGATTAAGTATGGTGCCCCCTGTTCTATAAAAAACTCGCAGTCGGATCACACTGGGAGGTGGTTGGTTGCACAATTGGCTCTGGAGAACTCAGACTTAGTCTGTGCCTCGTTTTATGGCCCAAATGTAGATGATCCGACATATATCTGCAAGTTGCAATCAATATTGACAACAGAAACTCCTCCTTTTATAATCGGTGGAGACTTCAATGTCCTCTTGGACCCTTCAAAAGATAGGTCCAATTTGAGTTATCATGTGGGGGCCCCCAGGGTACGTCGTGCATTGTTAAATATGCTGCACGACTTGGACTTAGTGGATGTGTGGAGGGCAAAGAAGGGAGATCTACAGGGCTTTACGTTTTACAGCAAAAAGCACCGTCACTCCTCCAGAATCGACTATATATTGACGGATAGATCCACTCTGGGTGGTCTGGAGGGAATCTCAGTCTTGCCAAGCCACCTTTCAGACCATGCCCCAGTGCAGTTTTCACTTCAAAGTAAAGGGCGCTCGGTACAGACCAGATGGACGCTCAACAGGGCTATGCTTCTGGATTTCGAAATTATCCAGGCTGTTAAGCAGTCTACATTAGAATTTTTTTCTTTGAATATGGGCTCCACAACCATGGATTTTATTTGGGATGCCTATAAGGCAAACTTGAGAGGGAGGTTCCATGGTCTTATATGTTCCAAGAATAGAGCCGAGGCTAGGGCCCTAAAAATAATTGAGGAAAAAATTGCTAAGTTAGAGAGCGAGAGGAATAGATTAAGTCATGGGGACCAAGGGCATCTGCGACAAGTTATGAGCGACCTAGAAGATGCAAGACAGGATTACAGGGGGAAACTAGATACAAAGTGTAGGGCACAATGGCATACCAAGAGTATGCAAAACTTTGAATATGGGGAGAAAGCAGGTGCCCTACTGGCCTGGAAAGCAAGAACCGATCGATCTAAGAACAACATTACTGAATTGATAGTTAACAGCAAGGGGAGAAATCGAGGAGTTTTGAAGATATGCAAACTTGTTTGCTGTCTCTTTTCGGATCTCTACAAAGAGGATCTGGCTCCGTCTCCAAGCACTATACAAGCATGGTTGAGGACTAAATCTTTGCCTTCCCTGTCAGAGGAGAGCCGTAACAATTTAGAGGCCCCCATTACATCAGAGGAGATAACCGAGCAAATTAAAAAATGTAAGAATAAAAAGGCTGCAGGTATGGACTCTCTTCCGAATGAAGTGTATAAACTGTTAGCAGAGGAGCTGACCCCGGTACTGGGTACCATCTTTAATTCAGTGTACTGCCTCACAGGTAAAGTCCCAGAGTCTTGGAAGGAGGCTACAATTGTCCTGATTTTAAAACCAGGCAAGGACCCGTTAAAGGCCGACTCATACCGTCCAATCTCCCTGCTGAACGCCGACTATAAGATCTTTATGGGCATTCTAGCAGGGAGATTGGCGAAATTGGTCCCTAGCTTGATCCATATTGACCAGAAGGGCTTTGTCGCTGGAAGGCACTCCAGGAACAGACTCAATTGTTAATAGGAAACATCGACTTGGCCATTGAAAGATCTGACCCTTTGGCCATAGTTGCTTTGGACGCGGCCAAGGCCTTTGATAGGGTTTGCTGGGTGTACCTTTGGGAGGTACTAGAGGCAATGGGGTTCGGCCCGATTTTTACTCAAACCCTGAGAAACTGCTATCAGGGAGCCTCTGCTCGGATTCTGTTGAACGGTCTGCTGACTCCTAGTTTTAACATCCAGAGGGGGACCCGGCAGGGTTGCCCGATCTCGCCTCTCCTGTTTAACATCTATATTGAACCGTTGGCTCAAGCTATTAGATTAGACGACTTAATTTATCCCTTTAAGTCTCAACATTATAGTTGTAAGTTAGCTTTGTATGCTGATGACTTAATACTGTACACTAACGATCCTGAGGTGGTTATTCCCCGGGTGGAGGAGCTTCTGGAGAGGTTTGGGACCCTGTCAGGTTATCTAGCAAACACATCAAAGACCGAGGTGATGTCCTGGAATCTAGATCAATGGGAAGGCACAACCAGCAACGAGTTAAAATACTTAGGTATCATCATTGTTAAAGACTTGGAAAAAATTCCCCAGATTAACTTGAACAGAACTATTAAAGAAATAGATCGCCTCTTTGCTAGATGGAGGAACCTCCCCTTAACCATTTACGGGAAAGTTCATTTAGTAAAGATGGTCATTCTTCCCAACCTTTCGTACCTGTTCTCCACAATACCTTTGGCCTTTCCACATAAGTGCATTAGCAAGGTGCAGAGTAAGATCGGGAGCTTCATCTGGGGAGATAAGGGTGTGAGGCTGTCATGGAAGAAATTGAGACGCAGACTAAATAAAGGGGGGCTGGCTCTTCCTGATATAAGCTGGTACGCAGCAGCATTTCAATTTAAGGAAGTTCGGATGCTACTTGCGAAACCAGATGAGTCGGCGTGGGGAATGCTGTTGGGAGAAATGGTAAGAACGGAAGGAGGAGGAGGTGGTGAGGCGTTTTTATATAAATTCGGGGCTCCAAAATACTTCACGCAGGTACGTCTGAAGGTTCTCAGGGCAGCTCTGGAAACATGGTACAAAGTCAGAATTAGATTTATTTATTTATTTATTTATTTACTTGAGTTTTATATAGCGCTGGCTAGACCCGGAGGTATCAGAGCGCTTTACATAAGGACACAGCGAGTTACAAGTTGCAAAAGTTTTACAATGGTTACATAGAGGATAAATAAACAATACAGGAGTAAATGAGCCAATACGACGGGTGGTAGGTGGGGGATAGGATACTACTCTGACCTAGCACCTATCTGGGGCTCCCCTGGAACACCCTGTTGCCTTAGAGATAGCCTGGTGGTACCCATTAAGAGTGCGGGCATAAACATCTGGTCCGACCTGTTAGATTCAGGGGGGATACACTCCTGGGAACTATTGAGGGCCAGGATTGGTACAGGGTTCTCCAGATTTAAATATTTACAACTGGTATCCTGGTTTGATGCAGAAAAAGGCGAAACAAGAGGAATTGGGATATGGAAAGTCTGTGCCACTCTACACACCCAATAAAGAAGGAGATATCAGTCTGGTACAACCACCTATTAGAAGCTGAAGATCAGGAAATTCCATCCCCTACCCTGGTCTGGAATCAAACCCCTCGTGAACCCTGCATAGATGCCCTGTTTGAGCCCTCACTGAAAGTACTATATAAATGTATTAAACCCGCAAGTCTAAAGAAGAACCATTTCTTTGTTATCAATAGACTTTACTATACTCCAGCCAAAATAGCCAAGTTTGCCCCGTCCCCAGCACCAAAATGCCCTAGATGTATGACGCCAACCGCCAATGACCTCCATATCTTTTTTGAGTGTCTCGAATTAAAAAAAATTTGGAAGGGGATTGGCGACACCCTTCAAGACATTTTCAAAGCTAACATCGATGTTAATTTGTCACTAGTCTTCTTTGGGGACGATGGACTTTTCTGTCAGACTGCACCGCAGATCCATTGCGGGCTACTTTTATATATGATCATACTTGCGCGGCGAGAGATATGTAAAAGGTGGAAAGACCCCCTCCCTCCGAAGAGTGAAGATTGGCTTAAAGCCGCATTTGCTATGGCCCGCCTGGACTATGAAGGAGAAGGGGATAGCTCGATAAACATCTGGCTGCCTCTCACGAGATGGGGACGTAATTTGAGATTAATATAGCTCGTCCTATGATTACACCAAGTCCCAAAACGAGCAGGACTGGTCAGGCGACCTAAGCAAGTGCGGTAAGCCGGAGGGCCCACAGATTGAAATATCGGCTTCATAAGACCCGTATAAGCTTATTGGTGAGATGAGGACAAAAAAAGAAAAAGAAAAAAAAAAAGCTTCTTGCTGCCCAATGTCGGACGACCCCGCGATGCTCATGATCCAATTTTTGCAGAAAGTCTTAGAACCGCTTGCAGAGCTGCACCTGACAGTCATCGTTCCAATCCAAGTCATCAGGTAAGTCCCACCGAGAGAAAAAGTCAAAAAAGTCGAAGAGGTCTTCGCCTTCTCTGCACCCATCCAAATCCTTGGATGAGCCATGGGAGAGTCAGCACTCCAGTCTTCTTCCCGGAGCCGGAGTGACCCCCCACCCAACTAAGAGTTCTTTGAGGCCAAGCACCTCATATTTGAGATGCACGATCCCTCTGGAGAGCTTTTTTGGCCCATGGGTTCAGGATGGGCCACCACTGGATTTTCACCTGCAGGTTCAGTTGGGCCTCTTGGATCCACCCAAGACCTTCCTCTGCACCTGCTTCAGTACTGACGATCCCGGCACCGCAGACACCCCACTGCAGTGCCATCCCCATCACCATTCCCAACTTTGACACGGAGCCGGATGGGCATCATCTGACTCCCAATGCCGAACTTCGAGTTGGAGCCTGTGCCTTTTTCTTCCGACAGGCCTGGAGGGGGAGACCAATGGGAGGGGTCTGAGGACCCCTAAGTATACCATCATCCACTAGATGACAGAGAAGAGAGAATTGGCATGAGGAACTGGTGGATGCTAGTTGGTTAGACACCTCACTGGACATTGGCTTGGTCTCTCACCCTACCGTGGCTACAGAGGTGGGTGCCTCATTTGCCATGGTAGTACGAAGGGTGGCTTGAGGTCTTGGCCCTTCAGTTGCCGTCAGTGCCAGTCAAGACTAACATCTTGACATTGGTGCTTCTACCGGGAGTTGCCCCCTCCGAATCCGTACTCCCACTTAATGAAGCCCTTACCGATGTCCTACTCGAGGCCTGATCCCTGCACAAGGGCTCCTGTGCAAAGGACAATTGCCCGCCACCATCGGCCCGCTCCAGGGGCCCAGTTTCCTCACCCAGCACCCCACTAGGAGAGCTTGTTGGTTCAAGCCTCCACTTCCGAGTCAACCCTGGCGCAGTCCCTACCACTCCACCGGATACAAATCCAAGAGGCTCAATACCTTCGGTAAGAAGATGTTCTCTTCCACTAGCCTAGCACTGCGATCGGTGAAAACCTCGTGAGTCTTGGGTGGATACACCCATCCAATCTGGAACTCAGTTGCACAAGTGCTGCCCATGTTCTTGGGAATGGCTGAAGCCATATTGTCCCAGGCAATTGCAGACAGCAGAGACAAAGCAAAGTTCACCATCAGATGGGGACTAACTACGACCGACTTGCTGGGCAAAGCAATTTCATTGTCGGTGACCCTTAGGCGACACGCCTGGCTGAGAACCACTGTCTTTTCAGGGGATGTCCAAACGTTGCTCATTGGCATGCCCATTGATACCTCTTGCCTTTTTGGTGAGAAGGCGGACTCAGCGCTCTAGCGCTTAAGGATAGCAGAGCTACAGCCAGATCCTTGGGCCTATGATGGCCCCTCGCCAACGCCAGTCCGTCTTCTGCACCTTTTGAGACTATGGAAGGGATTCACAGCTGTGTTCATTCCTAACTAGCCACCGTGGCCAACAGGCTTTCCATCCTTTGTGTGGCAGAGGACGCGGTTCCCACAGACCATGTGGGCCCACTAGCCAGAGTTTGACCCAATACACCCTCCCCCACCTCCCCGCAAGCTCATCTTCCACACCCCTTTAGTGTGCCCTCATACTAATAGTGGCATCCATTGGGGGGCACGCTACGGAATTACCTGCACCACCATCAACGATAACATCCACCAAATGGGTTTTACAGATAGTCCACAGGGGCTACTCCATCCCCTTTCTGGACATCCCTCTGCCCATGCCACCCAGTTACGACAGCTGACAGAGGGTCACCTGTCCTTGCTCCATCAGGAAGTGTTAGCTCTCTTGGCCAAGGAAGCCATTGAGAGGGTGCTGGCATAAGAAGTAGGTCGTTGTTGCTGTTCCCGCTACTTTCTGGTGCCCGAGAAGGAGACCTGCTCATTCTCAACTTATTCCTGAACAAGTAGTTAAAAATGCTCACATTAGCTCACGTCGTGTCTGCCCTGGAGTCTGGATGTTAGCGTTGGATTTGCATGCTGCATTCTTCCACAATCCTGACCTGCCTGCCCAAATGCTTTACCTGGGGTTCACGGTGGGCCAAGAGCTTTTCCAGGTTGCCGTGCTCTGTTTCGGCCTAACCAGCACCCTGCAGGTGTTCTGGAAAGTGATGGCCGTGGTTGCAGCACATCTGCGGAGGTCAGGGGTTTCATTTGTGCCCCTACCTCAATGATTGGTTGTTGACGGCAGGCTTTCCCCAGGCAGTCATCTCCCACCTCCAGACTACTGCGGACTTCCTGCATTCACTGGGGTTTACTAACAATGTGCTGAAGTCACACTTGACTCCTTCTTAGACGCTCCCTTTCATCGGGCCGTTCTAGACACAGTGCAGTTTTGGGCCTACCCCTCTGAGCAGCGAGTTCAGGATATTCGGGCTATGATACCGATGTTTCAGCCTCTAGCCTGGATTTTGGTGAGACTGACTGACTCTTTTGGGCCTCATGGCCTCCAGCATCCCGCTAGTTACACATGCCCTTTGGCATATGCAGTCTCTGCAGTGGGAACGGAAGTCCAGAGGGCACAGCATCAGGGAAATATCTCCAACATGGTCCAGTTCTCGGAGGAAACTGCAAAAGACCTGCAGTGGTGGCTGACAATTGGGCGATTGGGTCAGCGGCATACTCCTCTCCCTTCCCCAGCCACAGTTGACAGTGGTTACAGAAGTATCACTACTGGGCTGGGGAGGCCATCTATGAGGGGTTGAAATCAGAGGACTCTGGTTTCCAGCGGAGTCCAGGCTTCACATCAACCTGTTGGAGCTTCAGGTGATCCGCTCAGCTTTGAAGGCCTTCTTCCCTCTATCAGGGGAAGGCTGGTGCAGGTGTTCACCGGCAACACCACAGCCATATGGTACTGCAGCAAACAGGGTGTGGTGGGGTCGTGGACCCTTTGTAAGGATGCCCTGCGCCTCTGGACATGGCTGGAACATCAGGGCATTTCCCTGGTAGTTCAATACCTGGCGAGCTCTCTAAACGCCACATCAGACAAACTCAGCCATCGATGCCTAGCAGATCACGAATGGCTTCTCCCTCAGAGGTGATGCAAAGTCTCTTTCAAGAGTGAGGGGCCAAAGTGTTCACCACCCCTGGGAGCACACAATGTCAGCACTTTTGCACGCTGGAGTTTCCAAAACGGCTGTCCCTCAGAGACACTTTTTGTCTCAAGTGGAGTTCTGGCCCCCTGTACGCCTTGCCATCGATACCACTCCTGCCCACAGTTCTCAAGAAGAGTAGGAACAAACAAGCCCAAGTAATTCTTTTGGCTCAGGATTGAGCACGGAGATGCTGGTATCCTGAGCTATTGAGCATGAACATCAGTCCTTGAATAAGGCTGCCTCTTCGGGAGGATCTTCTGTCGCAGCAACAGGGCAGGGTCCTGTGCACTCTCCACCTTCATGCGTGGAGTTTGAGTGGCAACAGTTGACAGCTTACAACTTTCCTCCCAAAGTCTGTGATGTTATTCTGGCAGCCTGGCGTCCCTTCACCAAGACGGTATACACCTCCTCATGGGACAAGTTTGTTGCATGGTGTGCAGGCAGGTACATCAACACTCTCTGCACCTCTTTCTGAGGTTTTACTATTTGTTCTCTCTTTAGCCCTGCAGGGCTTTGCGATGGGCACAGTTAAAAGCTATTTATCATCCATTTAAACATTTTTGCGGTTGCCGGAACAACTTTCTTTGTTCAAATCACCTGTTGTGACTAGGTTGATCAAATTTCTCCAACACTTGTTTCCTGCCAAGCCATTCATGCCCCAGTGGGACTTAAACTTCTGAGTTTTCTGAGGTACACTCTTTTTGAGCTGCTGCACAGCTGTACACTGCAGTGACTAACCATCAAGATGGCTTTTCTAGTGGGCAAAACATCATCCAGGAGGGTCAGCGTACTACAGGCAGTGTGTGTGCACCTTTCTTATACCACCTTTTACCCAGACAAACTGGTCCTTAAAACATGTGCCGCCTTCCTTCTGAAAGTAGTGACACCCTTTCAGGCAGGCCAAAATATCACCTTGCTTACCTTCTTTGCTCCGCCTTTTCCTTCTACAGTAGAGGAGAGACTGTACAGCCTCGAACCAAAAAGAGCGTTGTCAATCTTCCTCGATCGTACCAAAGAGTTCCGGATGGACGATCAACTCTTTATAGGGTATGTTGGAACTAAGAAGGAGAAATCTGCGCAGTCCATCTCACGATGGATAGTGCTCTGCATAAAGATCTGCTATGCATTGGCCAACAAGCAATACCCTGAGGGCTTGCGTGCTCATTCCACCAGAGCCAAGGCTAGAGACTCTCCTGGACATTTGTCAAGCAGCTACGTGAACATCTCTGCACACGTTAACAAGCAGGACTGCCTAAATAGTCAGATCCGTCATGATGGGCTCTTTGGCCATTCGGTCCTGCAGGACTTTTTGGTATAAATCTTTTTTGCGAACCCACCACTAGGGATGCTTTACTTGAGTATCTATCCTAAGGTAGGCAATCTGCGGCTAGAAGTCTATCAGATCAACAAGTTGTTTACCTTCTGTAACGCCTTATCTAGTAGAGACATAATCTAGCTCCAGATTTCTTACAGACTCTCCCGTCCTCCCCTGTCTGCAAACTTATTATACTGTGAGAGTCACCGTTCTGTCAGTGTTCATCGTGGCTCAGCAATTCTGGCGTGGAGAGTCATGAAAAGAAACTGATGTCAGTGCACCTGGGTGGCGCCTACATAGGCACTTCGCACGTCACTTCCTATACGGCCGACTCAGAGCAGAATGATGCCACCTACTGGCGTGCAGGGGTGCTGCTAAAAAAATGTCCAGATCCAGTCTGACACCTGAGGAATATTCTAAGGTAAGGAATTTGCAGCTAGATAGAGGTTCTACCAGATAAGGCATGTCTAAGGTAAGAAACCTATTGTTCTAATCTAGACAGACAGCAAAACTGCCATGTTTTACTTACAGAAGCAGGGTGTCACACACTTCATGCAGTTGTCTGCGCTAGGTCAGAGCATTTGGCGGTGGGCGATGCATCGGAGTCCATCGCCTCATACAGTACATACCCGGGGTGGGAAACGACTTTGCAGACCTGCTCCACAGGATGCATCAACAAGTCCACGAGTGGGAACTCCACCCCCAAATCCTACTCCTGTACTTCCTCCTTTGGGAGTTACCCCACATAGACCTTTTCGAACTCTCCAAAAATGCAAAATGCCTAATCTTCCCCTCCAGGCTCCCACACCCAAAATCCATGGGCAATGCACTGTGGATAAACTGGTCAGGGATATATGCCTAAGCTTTTCCGCCTCTCCCACTTCTTCCATTCGTGGTTCAGAAGCTTCGGCAAACATCCCTCACACTCATCTTAATAGTCCTGACCTGAGCCAGACAGTCTTGGTTCATCATCCTTCTTGACTTGTCTCTAGTTCCTCACAAGAAGATGCCCAACCGACCGGATCTTCTCTCTCAAATCAAGGCACTTTCAGGCATCCTGATCCCAAACAGCTCACTCTTGCAATTTGGCTTCTGAAGCCCTAGAATTTGGCTATCTCAGTCTCCCTTCAGAATGCATGACCATGCTTAAAGAGGCACGCAGGCCTACAACCAGATCCTGCTATGCGGCATATTGGAAACGGTTGGTACACTACTGTCTCCCCACACACACTTACCCTCTCAAAGCATCACTCCAAGACATTGTTTGTTACATGCTTCACTTGCAGAAGTCAGGCCTTGCTTATACTTCTATCAGACTTCACTCAGGGGTGTGGAATTTAATAAAATATCGACTTGTCCATGGGGCAGGTTGCTTCATAAATCTACTTGTCCTGTAACAAAATCCACTTGTCCCTTTGGTGCCATGTAGTGCGGCCACATATTATGGCAGGAATCTCATTATACAAGAGCTCTGATATAGCCTCTCTGATTATGCCAGGGCTCATACCATAGCAGTGTTTGAATACTTGCAATCCCCTTATGTTGCCACATTTCCGCAGATCTACATACTGGGGCTGAAGGTAGTAGTAAGCAATAGTTCCAGGGTTAAAATGCCCTTTTGAGTCTGTGCAAACCTACTAACTTGCATGTTTTAAGGGTTTTTAACATCTCTTCTCTAATCTTTTCCCATACTGCGAAATGTTGGAAATTTACTCCTGACAATGGCAGACGTAAACCTTCTTCCAGAGTTGGGAAAAAAGTGGTTGGAGGGAAAGTGAACTTGCAAACACTCAGATTTTCACATGAGCAAATCTACACATGCACATTTGCTCATGCTAAAATGCAGTTCACAAATATTTTCTAGGAGTACTCTATTTCTTGTCCTACTTCTGTAAATTCTTGGGAATTCACGAAAGCCGTATAGCTGCACTTAATGCAAGGACATATACCATGGGTGCCCTTTTGAGACTTTCTTTAATAATTGGATCTATATATATATCTATATATATATATCTATGTATATCTCGCCCCCCCCCCTCCACTGTGAGTGACAGCATTCTGCTGTTTCACAAGGAGCATATTTTTGCACACAAAGTAGTTTTGTTTAGTGCCAGTAACTACTGTGGCAGTGTGTGCTTTTTGAGACCAAAAGCTATTTTTGCTTCTGCCAATGTTTGTTATAATGGTGAGGGCCCCGCAGCTCCCACACCAATAAGGTTTTTAAAAAACCATGCCAAAACAAGTCACACATTGACAAAACTAAAAGCCGACCACCAATTTCAGACCTACTGGCTTTGCCAATGCTTGTTTCTTTTTGTTTCCCATAATCTTATTGAAACTGGTTACACTGATTTTCCATTATGAATATTTTTGGGAAATACTAGCATGCATCAACACGTTACTAAATAATGCCGCAAAGAAATGGTACCTGAAATTTTACAGTAGTTTAGCGAAATGTTTTTTTTCCTGCTTTCATTTTTTTATGAACATTTTATTTTGAAAGCAAAGAATCATCAATCTTGCTTTCAAGCTTCTGCAAATATTTACATCAAATCAGAGAGCATTCTGGGAGCATTATAAATAGCCTCATTTTGCTAAACTTTGAAAATGTGTGTACACATTTTTATACTGGAGCCACTGTCAGTAATGCGGTCAGAGCTTACAACATTTACTTAGAACGCTCACCCTAATAATAAAGGCTTTCAATTAATGAACCATAAATACAAGTTTGAACAGCATTATGGACAAAAATATTACCTTAACTGCAGACAGTGCCCATCCCTGATCCATAATGTGGTACTGATACTGCAAACTGGCGGCTAAAGGGTTCGTGCTGCAGGGGGTTGGGCCTACTTGTCCCAAGGACAAAATACACATGAAAACGTGTTGCCCTTGACCCCAAACAATATGTCCTGGGCGTCGAGCTATAGGAATTCCACATCCCTGGATTCACTTATCTGCTGTTGCTGCTTATCTCCAAAACAGAGAACACACTTCGTTTTTCAGGATGACTGACCTTGACTGGTAGGTCGCTCCCCACCACACAGCTCCGTCTGTGTGCCCTGCTGCTTCCCCTGATTGTGCTCGTTTTTCCTTTCTGTGCCCCCTTGCTGCCCCTGATTGTGCTCGTTTTTCCTTTCTGTGCCCCCTTGCTGCCCCTGATTGTGCTCGTTTTTCCTTTCTGTGCCCCCCTTGCTGCCCCTGATTGTGCTCGTTTTCCTTTCTGTGCCCCCTTGCTGCCCCTGATTGTGCTCGTTTTTCCTTTCTGTGCCCCCCTTGCTGCCCCTGATTGTGCTCGTTTTCCTTTCTGTGCCCCCTTGCTGCCCCTGATTGTGCTCGTTTTTCCTTTCTGTGCCCCCTTCCTGCCCCTGATTGTGCTCGTTTTTTCCTTTCTGTGCCCCCTTGCTGCCCCTGATTGTGCTCGTTTTCCTTTCTGTGCCCCCTTGATGCCCTGATTGTGCTCGTTATCCCTTCTGTGCCTGTTTCCCGCCGCTGCGCCCCTGCGGCCCCGCCCCCTCAATGCCCATTTGCTGATCCATTCCCTGCTCCTCCCTCCCACCTCCCCATTTATGGAGGCCGCTGCGCGGCTGCGCCGCTGGCGCGCCTAAGGCAAGCCCGTCTGCGCCCGTCCGCGCTGTGACCGCGCCCAGCGCCAGACCCCCTGGTCCGGGCATTCCCCGCGCCCGCCACATCAACAGACGCCGATACGACGCCAGCACCCTCCACGCACTCAACCCCGGAAAAGATCACGCCTGCTACCAGGCCACCCCGAAGCGCACCCAAGGGCCCTTCACCTGCCGGAACTGCAGCTTCGCCAGCACCCGCCCCGCCAAACCACCGCCCAGGAAAGAACCCAACTACCTCAGATGCATCCTCCTCAACACCCGCTCCACCCGCAAACACGCCATCGAACTCTGGGACCTTCTCGACTCAACCTCCCCAGACGTCGCATTCCTGACGGAGACCTGGCTGAATCCCGCTTCAGCCCCCGACATCGCCATTGCCATCCCGGACGGATACAATATCACCCGCAGGGACCGCACCAACGGAGTCGGAGGAGGAATCGCCATCGTCCACAGGAACACCCTCAGAGTCTCAACCAACACCGACGACACCCTCAGCACCGCCGAACACATGCACTTCCAGATCCACACCGATCCCAACACCACCCTCAGAGGAACCCTCATCTACAGACCCCCGGACCCCGACCACAGTTCAGCGATTCCATCGCTGACTTCGTCAGCACACACGCCATCGCCTCCACGGACTACATCCTCCTCGGGGACCTGAACTTCCACCTCGAGAACAACAATGACACCAACTCCACCACCCTGATCGACAACCTCGCCACCCTCGGACTCAGACAGCTCGTGACTACACCCACCCACGCCGCCGGCCACACGCTAGAACTCCATCTTTTCCGCAAGCCCACACGTCTCCTTCAACCACACCTCCGAACCCCACTGGACTGACCACCACTGCATCCACTTCACCTACAGGAAGCCCACCACGCACCACCGCACCGAACAAATGCCTCGCCGCTGCTGGAGCAGAGTCACGGAAGACCAGCTAACCACAACCCTCGCCCTGAGCCCACCCGCCGAACCCTCCGACCCCGACACCGCCGCCCGCAACCTCAGACAGTGGATCGACGACTGCGCCAACACCCTCGCCCCGCTCAAGAATCCGCCCAACAGCCACACCAGCAAGAAAGCCACCTTGTTCACCGAAGACCTCCAGGCCTCCAAACGAGCATGCCGAAAACTGGAGAAGATCTGGCTCCACGAACGGACAGCGGACAGCTACGCCGCCCACAAGAGCGGCACCCGCAGTCACCATCACCTCATCAGATCCGCCAAAAGGGCCTCACTCAAAGACCGCCTAGACAACAACGCACACAACAGCAAAGAGCTCTTCAACATCGTGAAGGAACTCTCCAACCCCAGCTCCAACACCAACGACATCCAGCTGTCGCGAGACCTGTGCGACTCACTGGCCACCTTCTTCCACCGCAAAATCGCCGACATCCACGACAGCTTCAACACCACGACCGCCCCGGCAACCACCGAGACCACTGCCCCCACAACCACCAACCGCCTGCTCTCCTGGACCAATATCAACGACGAGGACACCAGCGAGATCATGAACACCATCCACTCCGGTTCACCGCTAGACCCGTGCCCTCACCACATCTTCAACAAAGCCAGTACAGCCATCGCGCCCCATCTCCGGAAAATAATCAACATCTCCTTCGAGACAGCAACCTTCCCGGAAAGCTGGAAGCACGCCGAGATCACCGCCTTACTCAAGAAACCCAACGCAGACCCCAAGGACCTCAAGAACTTCCGACCCATCTCTCTGCTCCCGTTCCCCGCGAAGGTCACCGAGAAAATCGTCAACAAACAACTGACCCGCTACCTCGAGGAGAACAACATCCTGGACCCTTCCCAGTCCGGCTTCCGCAGCAACCACAGCACCGAAACCGCCCTCATCGCCGCCACCGATGACATCAGGACCCTGCTAGACAACGGAGAAACAGCAGCCCTCATCCTCCTGGACCTATCAGCCGCCTTCGACACGGTCTGCCACCACACACTACGAACACGCCTTCACGGCGCCGGGATCCAAGAGAAGGCCCTGGACTGGACCACATCCTTCCTTTCCGGCAGAACACAAAGCGTCCGCCTCGCCCCTTCCGATCCAAGGCCACCAAGATCATCTGCGGCGTACCCCAAGGCTCCTCCCTCAGCCCAACGCTGTTCAACATCTACATGGCACCCTCGCCCACGTCGCCCGACAGCACAACCTCAACATCATCTCCTACGCCGACGACACCCAGCTGATCCTCTCCCTCACCAAAGACCCTCACACCGCCAAAGCCCACCTCCACGAAGGAATGAAGGCCGTACGCAACCTAGGGGTCATCCTCGACCCCACCCTCTCCATGACTAAGCAGGTCAACGCCGTTTCCTCATCCTGCTTCAACATCCTCCGAATGTTCCGCAGGATCTTCAAGTGGATCCCCACCGAAACAAGAAAAACAGTCACCCAGGCCCTCGTCACCAGCAGGCTGGACTACGGAAACGCCCTCTACGCAGGAACGACGGCTAAGCTCCTGAGACGGCTGCAACGCATCCAGAACGCCTCTGCACGTCTTATCCTCGACATCCCCCGACGCAGCCACATCACACCCCACCTGAGAGACCTGCACTGGCTCCCTGTCAACAAGAGGATAACCTTCAAGCTCCTCACCCACGCACACAAAGCACTCCACAACTCCGGACTAGCCTACCTCAACAGACGACTCAGCTTCTACACCCCCACCCGCCAGCTCCGCTCGACCAGCCTCGCCCTCGCCACAGTCCCCCGCATCCGGAAAACGACCGCCGGCGGCAGATCCTTCTCCCACCTCGCCGCCAAGACCTGGAACACCCTCCCCACCAACCTCCGACAGACCCAAGACCTACTGGCCTTCAGAAGACTCCTCAAGACCTGGCTCTTCGATCAGTAGCAGCACCACCCCCCTCTTCCCCCAGCGCCTTGAGACCCTCGCGGGTATGTAGTGCGCTTTATAAGTGACATGATTGATTGATTGATTATCAAAGCCTTCATAGGCTAAAAAAAAGATTATTCTTCCAAGGGTTCCACCCCCTTCTGTGTGGAACCTTAACATTGTTCTCACTAGACTAATGGGCCCTCCTTTTGAACCACTTCATCCTTGTCCCTTACTGTTGCTTTCCTGGTAGCCATCACTTCTCTCAGATGTGTTAGAGAAATATAGGCTCTTACCCTAGAAGAACCTTTTTTCCAAGTGCACCAGGGTATGGTAGTCCTCAGGATAAACTTCAAATTCCTGTTGAAGGTGGTTTCTAGCTGCCACCGCAATCGAAGGATAGAACTCCCAGTGTAATTCCCACATTCAGAATCAGTAGCAGAACAAGCTCTTCACACATTGAATGATAAAAAGCACTTGTGTATTACATTGACAAGACAAAGTCCAAAGACACAATAGCTTTTTGTCTTTCTCCAAACCACACAAATGGCGTGCTCTCTCTAAGGCTGGTATAGCACGCTGGCTGGTCAAATCCATACAAATCTGTTATGCTAAAGCAAAAAACCTTTGCCTGTTCCTGCCAGCCCCCACTCAACCTGCAATAAAGGAGGTTCTATGGCTTTCTTGGGTAATATTCCTATAGCGGATATCTGTAAGGCAGCTACATGGTCTATTCCCACCACCCCCCCCCCATCCAATGCATTTACGAAACACTACTGTGTGGATGTTTCAGTTCGCAAATAAGCTACCGTTGGTCAGGATGTCCTTCTTACACTTTCCCAGTCTTCTGCATCATCCTCAGACTAACCACCACTTCTGGGAGGGCTGCTTTACAGTCTTTGCACAGCATGTATCTCTACAGCTACACATGACATGAACAGAAGATGTTACTTTCCCTGGAAGCATCTGTTTGTGGCATTTAGTGCTGTAGATTTACATGCACCCGGATGACTTTAGATGTTGCAGACGTTTTCATCTTTCAGCCTTAATCTTTCCTTCACATGGTCATCTTTTCTGTATCTCCATGATCTATATATGCCCTCACCCTTCGTGCGGATAAAGCAATCTAAGAGTGGAGCCAATGCCCATGTACTTACCAGCAATAGGTGAAATCACTACAGCATGACTCAAAAAGACTTATTTGAAAAAAAAACGTACACCTGTCCAGGCCCGACACTAGATGGCAGAAGTGTACGCTACATGTGAATCTACTGCACTACATGACACAAATAGATGCTTACTGGGTAAGTAACATATTCCCTTCCTTTCGTCACTTTGCCTTCCTATTCTGCGCTAGAGGTAATTTCACTTTCCCATAGAAAACAGGAGGGTGCACTCAGTCTTGCATCTTTGGTTCATGAACTCATATTTGTGTCATGGAAGAATAAAGCTTGGAAAGATGGTGGAGAGAAGAAATGTCTATTTATTTGTTTTGCCACTTTTGATGAGCAAGAGCACTTTCAGTAAAAGACACGTACTAGCAAGCATGAAAACACTAAAAACAAGGCCCTAACTAAAGTCTAAGATGCAGTGAAAGTTGCATCACTTTCCTTTGTCATTCGAATTATGAATAGGCCAGGGCGAAATTCTAATTCCACCATAGTAATCGGTAATTTTGTGTAACAAAATGTGTGCAGAATTGCCGAGATTAGGCCACATTCTATAATTTTCGGGAGACATTTTAACGTGAAATGTCCATCCGGATAATTTTTGAACGCGAGTGGCATTTGAGGAAGATTTTTTTACCCAAGCAGACCATTCACATAATTTATTTATTTATTTTTTATTTTTGAAATATTTTTATTGTTATTTTGTTATAGCAAACAAATAACATAAAAAACAACGCATGAATACTTGACATATAATATTGGATAGTCCATTGTAGCTTCGTCTGGTGTCTGTTCGCAGCAAATGTCCATTGCAAGGCATTACATTGAATGACACAAAAGAACCAGTGTTGTACGGAGCATAGAATAAAGTTACGAACATTCTGTGTGGCATCAGTAGGAACATAGATTACATCATTCAAGAGTCTTCCAACCCCCTTCGTGGCAGTGCTCCCCATCCCTCCGTTTCCCCGTCCAATTCTAAGCCGTAATACTTCATCTACGGTGCCCATATTTTCTTAAATTTCTGAGGGCAGCCCCTTGCTTTATGTCACTTGTTCTGCCACCATGTATAAGTCTAGGCATGCCCTCCATTCTCCAAGTGTGGGTACTTGTTGCGCCCCCCAGTGCTTCGCTATATCACGCTTGGCCACTACCAATCCCAAGTTAGCCAGAATTAACTTTCGTCGTGGGATGTCTACGTCTGTTGAGATACCTAGTAGAAGATATTTTGGCTCCATTTCAAGTTGAATGCCAAGGATATTATTGAGCTCACCCACAATCTTTCCCCAGTATACCTGGATTTCTGTGCATTCCCATAAAGTATGGATAAAAGTGCCATCCACCCCATGACATCTAAGACATTTTGGATTTTCCGCCCTCCCTATTTTATGAAGTCGGACTCTATCAAAGTATGTGCGATGTAGAATTTTGAATTGGATGAGGCGTAGCCTAAGTTTGATCGCCACCTCTCGTAGATGCATGAGGGCGGCCTCCCAGTCTATATCTTCTAATACTCCCGTGGTCGTTTCCCACTTCAGTTGCAGCGGACCAAGCATGTCCGGCATATTATTGAGTAGTGTTTTGTAAGTATACGAAACAGCTTTAGCCGAGATCTCCTCCTGTAAGAGGCGACCTTCTAGCGGGGCATATTCTGGTAGTGTCTCCCCTTCCAATCCCTCCGCTATCCATGCATGCTTCAAACGGAGGTATGCATAGACTTGTGTATCATGGAGTTGGTACCTATCTTTGAGCGTTTCAAATGAGGCCAGCTCTCCCCTCTCTAAGAGGTCCCCTACCTTGGAAATGCCTATTAGGTCCCATCTTTTAAAACCACGAAGCTTCCCAATCTCAGGCAGTCTGTTGCCTTCCCATAATGGGGTCTCTCTGGTGCGCTTCTTGTCCCACTGCATTTGCCTTTCTGCACTTTTCCACGCCTCCAGCGATCTCTGGGTCGCCGGAGTAGTTGTCTACTGCCCTTACCTCTATATAGATAATGGAGGAATGTGTGTGATCCAAATTGTAGTCTTTTCAGCCCATAGGTCGAATGGTCTCCTCTCATATGAATCAAATCATTAATGACAATAGGGTGGGATGCCCTGTAGTATGCCCTAACGTCAGGGAGGGCTAGGCCCCCATTGTATTGACCCCTCTGCAAGGTTCGGAGTGCCACACGGGGGAAGGCTCCATCCCACAAAAGTAAGCGCAATTCACTATCTATTTGGCTGAACAGTGTGTCTGGAACTTTACAGTAGGTATTTTGCAGCACATAGAGCAACTGAGGAAGCGTAATCATTTTATACATGGCTGCCCGCCCCATGATGGTGAAGGGAAGTTTACGCCATCTCTTGACGTCATCCTGAAAGTTAAGAAAAACTCTCTGGACATTACGTTTTAGGTTCTCAGTTACATTCGTGGTGATATAGAGACCAAGATATGTGAACCCCTCCGATGACCAAGATAAACATTCGGGGTATAACTGAGGCTCTGGCCTCCCAGTAATGGGGTAGAGGGTCGATTTATTCCAATTGATTTTATATCCAGCATGTCTCCCATAGAGCTCAAAAATCCGTAGGATTCGAGGAAGAGTCACACTCGGGTCGGTCACATACGGTAAAATATCATCTGCATATAGAGATTTGAGCGCAAGTGGCAGTCATGAGCAGTCAACAAACATTTCAGGTACATTTTTTTTTTGCCCGAACGGCTCTGTTCAGGTAATTTTTTAGGTGAAAACTACAAACTTGAACTTGAGTTGCAGTGTTTTGGAAGCAATCAACCAGAAATCAACTAAAAACTACACTTGAGTTGAATTTTACCCGAACTGACCAGATCATTTTTTAATTGCAAGATGCTATTAGCTTAATTTCGTAGTCATTTCGTATTTACAACTACTGTTCACTTACCCCTGCTTCTTCAGTCATCAACACAGTGAAATCGTTTGTCAGTTAGGTAAACAGGTGAAGTTTTCCACCATAAGTACGGGTAACTTACATATGTTCTCATTTACATTTGTTTTTGTACCTATACTCTGGTCTTGATATTCTCTGGAAGGGCTCTAAGTGTTTGTGCTGTACTCTGGTGTTGATGTCCTTTTGGTAAATACTTCCACCAAATTTATAGACCATGTGCTGATATTGGCCAAGAGACAAATACCCATAGACTGGAAGAACATCAGGGGCCCACACTTAGAGAGATGGCGTAACGACCTCACACGTTGGGCCAAGTATGAGAGTATGTCCCTGACGAGAGATGGCAAACATAGGAGGGTCTCAGTGAAGGTGGCCCACGCCTGGGAGGTGCTGCTGGACGACTGTAAGCGGGATGAAGATCTTGACTGCAAAGGCTCTGCCACGCCCTAGTTGGACCTGATGACAGTATCTGTAAGTAGCATACACTTCCCCGGACCATTAGGATGCCCAGCCTGCGGACATTCTTTGTGTCAACGCCCCGATCGAGACCCCCACCCCTTACTTTATATCCCCACTGTTTCATAATAGACGTTGGCATAACTGAAGCACATCACTATCCTTCCACTTGGACAGCAACTGGATGGGCAAATGGGAAGGGGGTTTTGTATTGTTTCAAATTGCATAAAGGACACCATTGATGATGCTGTTACAGTACACTGCTGTGGGAACTAATGTGGCACAGGCACTGTCGTGAACATACGATATCTCGCACAAAATGTAAGCTGGGTCATATATATGTTCTGCTTGTTACTATGTGCACTGGGACCATTCATGCCATATGCGATGGCACTTACCATGTTTCATCTTTGTTTCCCACTGTGATATGCCAATAAATAGTGTTTAAAAAAATGACAAGATGGAAACTATCAGTCCTGTGTTTTGTCTTCTTTGTAATTCATGTTGATCTGATGAATAAGTCTAAGTAACTCTGGGTCCCTTCTAAAACACATAAGGTGCCACTTTTGAATGAGTCCCACGGGACAATTGTTATATTAATACATACCTACCCTGGTCCACGTGGGCTGATAGAGTTGTCCATGTTATTTAAACACTTTGGTATATGTCCATAGAGTTCCTATTGCTGGAATTTTTCAGCATGTCAGAGTTTGACTTGTTTGCCTGAACTTATGAAAGTTAGTACCAGAATTACTGCATGATCTTTCGGGGAAAAAAAGGTATTGGCAAAGCTGTGTGTCAATACAAGTGCTACAAAATCATATACAAGTCCGACCTGAGGTTGTGAATGGTTCAAACCTGTGACCTGCTTGTAAAGTCTCCGATGTGGAAATGGTTGCTCTCCCATACTGAGGTGACTAGCTGGCTGTCCACCTGCTAGCACAAAGAGACATTTATACAATCAAACATTAAATATACACATACACAACCACCATCATATGGCATCACACCATTCACCATATATGGAACCATCCAACATCTCACAGTATATCCACAACTAACCATCAATAACCAGCACAACAATCGTTTTTATCAGTGCTTTCCACTGTCACTAAAAGAATTTAGTGACACCATCATAAAATCTTTTACCCAATTAAAAAAGTAATCTATAACTCTGTGAAATGAATATCATTGTAAGCCTAACTCCCTTTCAACTCCAACAGTTGGTACTGTATGGATTCCTCCTCCGGGCACCCTAGGTATACATCTTACGAGCGTGTTGTGGATCGTGCACTCATTGAATGACTGTCTGTATGAATATTGTATTTATTTTGCCCTTAGTATTATGTATTTACCGTAGGTTAACCCATAACCTTTGGGCACATTCCTTTTATTGCATAACTTGCTTCTAGAGCTCCCTGCTCTTATTTAGTTGGGAATAAATGCAATACGTACACATATGATAGTTAAATTATATTTATCTATTTTTTATTCATTCTAAGGTTTGATGTGGGCTACATGCCTCCCTTCAGTTTCTTATTATGCTTGGTAGAAGGGTGAATGAATAAAACAGTGTGGCAGGGGATTAGACTTCCAAAGAATGGATGATACTTCGTAAGAAACTGACCAAGATCCACGCAAGTCACACCACCATGGATTCATTGGTATCTTGTTTTCAGAAAAGCCAGAGGTTGGTAGAGCTCCATGTGCGCTTGCCAATCCCTGTCCCAAATAAGGCAGCCATCTCTCATGTAAAGTTATATGAATTTGGCTATGTTTAGGCATAGATGTGAGGTTTGCAGGGTATTCTGGATATGAAGAAGTAATGGGATACATGCAAACTGCATCGCCCTTGATTTCCCTGGGTTTCTAGTTTTAGAAATGTCTGTATTTGTTAGGGTTCCTGGGTGCTGGATGACCATGCCCCAAACAGCAAATCTACCCATATACCAAGAATCAATGTAAATAAAGAACACAATTTTTGATATTACCACAGTACATTTATGTGCCTTTAATTTCCCCAGCAATGGGTCCACCCATATAATTGGGGTACCAGTTTTATTGTGAGAAATGTAGGAAGGTTAGGTGGTATGTTTTGTCATTCTCAGTAGATTCATGAACTTTCCATCACAGAAATGTATGTAAATTCTGTAATTTCACTTAAAGTTTGACATTTACAGGGTATGCTATGAAAATGTAGCAGACCCATGCAAGCCACACTACCTTGGACTTGCCTGGGTGTATTGTTTTCAGCAATGTCAGAGGTCTTTGGGTGAAAACACAGACCCTCAGCCCATAAACGGCAGGCAACCACGATCTCCAAATTCTAGATTATTCAAACATAAGTTCCTCTCTTCATATAGTCGAGTTTTTGGGCCTTTTATGTCTATGCAAGAGGCCAGCCTACACATGTGGGGTACCATTTTTATTGGGCTTAGTGTTGGAGCGCGGAATAGCAGTACTTTGTTATTATCTATTACATTTCTTGTATTTTTTCTGCTTCCATTTGTAAATTAATGTGCACAAAAGCTCATTTCAAAAAATGCCTTCAGAATAACCTGCAATATGGGTAATTTGCAATTTAGGATGGTATTGGTATCTCGTATCGCTAAACTCCGACTCGGGTATATTTAAACATGCATATCTTCCCTTCATCCCCCCATTTTCAGTCATTTGATTTTTCCTTATTGCCTTATGCATTATCAGTACTTAGTCGGTGCAAGTTGAAAACTCATTGTAAGCAGTTACTCAGTAACTCTCGATATTGCTGTGTTTTTTTCTTTCAGACAAATGACAAATTATTTATCTCTGGAAGACTCTAAAATATGTAACTGTATGTTACATTTAATAAATTGATATTCAGTGCAAAAACGTACAAATTAAACCCTTGTCACCAATTTCTCTTTTTTCCTTCCCGCTAGCACTACTTTCTAATTAAACGAGTAGTTCCTTTGAGAACTTTGAGCAATCTCCATAAATGACCTCTTGTCTTGCATGATTCAAAATGTTGTCTAGTTTTTAAAAATGTATAGGTTTTATACTTCAGGCAGGCAAAAATTAGGATATATTGACTTAGAAAATGTAAACTCTTTGGGGAAAAAAAAATGTTTTATATGTTATACTGCTTTGTGAAAGTTGAGAGAATAGTCTTAGCACAGAATACCTTTTTGTTGATGCCATTTTCAGAATACAAATACACAATTTATTTTTCAGCTTTTTCCTGTTTCCTGTTAAACTGAATAATCTGAAAGAGACTAATAGTTATAGATTCCTTACCTTAGAATTACCCCCAGGCGTCAGACTGGATCCGGAGAAATTGTTTCGTAGAAGTACCCCTGCACGTCAGTAGGTGGCGTCGGTCGACTCCACGTCCGTCATTGGCGTCATGGTCGCCGGGATGACGTCGCGGTGTCTACTTAGACGACGCCCCTGCGCGCTGACGTCAGTTCTTCCTTTTCCGCGCCAATCAGCGCAGATCTGGAGAGAGCGTGCCCCTTAGTCATCTTTTGACTAAATCTTTTTTGACTTTTGTCGACATCTTTTTTTAGTCTTTCGACTCCTGGTACATGAGGGATGTCCAGTCGTCGGCCAAGTTTCAAGCCCTGTGACTCCTGTCACAAGTTTATGTCGGTCACCGATCCGCACCTCGTGTGCCTTTGGTGCCTGGAGCGCGACCACGACCCAGGTGGCGTATGCGGGCTCTGCAGCGGGACCTGAAGTTGCCGTGGGCGCAGCATCAGGGGAATCTTTCCGATGTCGTCCAGAACTCGGAGGGGACTGGAAGTCTGTGGCATTGATGGCTCACGAACCATGATTGGGTCAACGGCATCTCCCTTCCCCAACCAGAGTTCACAGTGGTGACAGATGTGTCACTCCTGGGATGGGGCGGCCACATGGGAGAGGCGGAGATCAGAGGTCTCTGGTCTCCGGCGGAGTCCGAGCTCCACATCAATCTTCCGGAGCTCCGGGCGATTCATCTGTGTTAGAAGGTGGTTCTGACACTATGGGCCGCCCGGATTTTTCGCTTTTTGAGCACCTAATTGTTGAGCTTTTATTATGGGGGAGCCTCATAAGTTGGGACTCACCCACAGTGAACGCATGATGAAAGAGACTGCATGGGGATTTTACTGGTGTCCCCCTGCAGCCGTAGGAGTAAGGGGCACCGGGCTAGTTACATGCAGACACGTGTACATGCGTGTGCACAGGTGTGTGGGCTGCGCAGGGGAGATTCCTGGCGTGCGCAGCCCCAGAGCAGATACAAGGTGAATGGTGTGGCAGGACTTATGCAGAATTGGGTGGTGACATGGAATAGGCTTTATACACTGGGAAGAAACATGCCAGGGAAAGTCAGTGTGTTTTACTGTTTTCACTTCATTATTCTCCTATGGGGATGTGGAGGCCATGGGCTAGATTAACTTTCCTAAGTCCTACAGATTCCAGACACGCACTAAAGTCTACTGTAACGGGTGTGAGAAGAAGTATTCTGCAGTCCAAAGTCATATTTCTACTGCTTTTGGGTCATCCAGAAATGTCATATTTCTCTGAGTCAACCATAACCAGGGCCTGGCTGGGGGCTGACCTCGGCAGGCTGGATTGATAACCTTTCTTCCACGAGCTAAGGCCTCCTCTCCAAGGAAGAGAAGATGGGTGGAGCTACAGGCTCATCCATCAGCGGCTATCACTGGGTGCCAGGCACCAGGCTGCGCCAGGGAGAAGGCAGCCCTGGGGGGAAGGAGCTTTTTCAGAGACCATGTGGCCGGAGACCCTGTACGACGCCATCTTGAACCAACCCAGAGGCCTGGGCAGGAAGGAGGGAGCAGGGGCAGAGAAGTGATGTCGCTGTTTGATAGGGCAAACAGAGACTTCCTGCCAGCCCCCTCCCCAACTTCTTAAAAGAACTTGCACAGGAAGAGGAGCTATCTCTGGGGTGTGGTCTGCTGAGGCAGAAGGTGCTGGAGCCTGGCGCAATGGGCAGTTGAAAGGAGGAACCCCCTGATTGCCCCAGAATCCTGAACAGCGCCAGGAGAAGAGTCCAGGACCAGTGCTCAGAAGCAGGGGCCTCTGCGCAGGGAGAAGAGAGGCCCAGGAGGAGAGCCAGGCGAAAGGCTGGCGCAGGGAGCCAGTGAAGACAGCTCCCTGCGGAATCCACCCTCCGTGTGACCAGGAGGGCGAAGGAGAGTGCTCCCAGTGGCTGGGGAGCGCCACTAGGAGCAAGAGGAGGTGAAAATGGCGCAAATCGGCAGCCTGGGGGCCGAGATATGCCCCACAGAAGGTAGGCAAACTTAGACCTCCAAGAAGACCGACGACGAAGCGCGTGGGGCTCCGCCGCCGGTCTTGAATGGGCCCCCGGGGTGGGTCAGGTCCCGGGGGCTGCACCCGCAAAGAAGCAAAGCCGGGGAGCGTGAAGCTGGTAAAGAGGGGTGCCAGGAGCCCATCCTGGCCCCCGAGAAGAACTGGAGCAGGGGAGCGCCGTCGCGCCCCCCTGGGAAAAGTGCCAGGGGCCCGGGATCCCAACTCCGGGCCCTGTGTGCAGTGGAAAGCGGGGGGAGCGCCGTCGCGCTTCCCCCCCCCCCCCGCGAAGAAGACGCTGGGGCCCGGGATCCCAACTCCAGGCCCCGCAAAAGCTGGGGAGCGCTATCGCGCTCCCCGTGAAGATTCGCAAGGCGGGGGGGCCAGGAGCCCACCCTGGACCCCGGCGGAGAAGTTAAGGCAGGGAGAGCCGTCGCGCTCCCCGTGAAGATGTCCCCCCCCCGCGGGGTGCCAGGAGCCCACCCTGACCCCCGCCGAAACAGCCAAAGACAGGGAGCGCCGACGCGCTCCCCGTGAAGAGGAGGAGGGAGGCCCGGGACCCCATCTCCGGGCCCCGAAGAGACGAGGAGGACGGGGGAGTGCCGTCACACTCCCCCGCGACTGCGGGAAGGCGTGAGTCTCCGTGTCTGCCTGCAGAGCGGGCAGACCAGAATAACAGCGCTGGCTCCCGCTGCCGCACCTTAGGGTGCAGGCCGGGCAGGGAGCCAGCCAGAACGGCCAGAGCAGCCGGGGGTGGGCTCCCCGGGCTGCCTTGGGCACCAAGAATCACCGGTGGCAGCAGGGGTCCGGGTGGGACAACGCGAGGCAAGACGGGGTGCCCGGGCGGGACCGGGGCCCCGAGGAAAAGTGAAGAGCGGCTGGGGGTGGGCTCCCCGAGCTGCAGAAACACTCACCCTTGGGAAGCAGGGGTCCGGGTGGGACCGGACCCCCAACGAACGGCGGATGCGACGCCAGGCCGCTAAGAAAAAGCTGTGCGGCTTACCCCGGCACAGAGGGAGAGCCGCTGTTATGATATGCACGCTCTGGCCACAGAGCGCCCCACAAAGCCTTGCAGGCCCGGACCGGCCTGCAAGGAAAAGCAGCGTTTTCTCCGTTCGTGGTGGCCCCAGTAGGACGGGGTCACCACCAAGTGAGTGCTGAGGTTCAGGGGGAGCTGCAGGGGCAACGCAGTCTCCCCCAGCACCCCCCGAGGAAAAGTCCCACCCTAAGTTCCCAGGGGACCTAAAATAATAACCCCTCAAGGGCTCAGCACAAGCATTAACACCTCCTGGGCTGGAACTTTCGTTCTATAGCTGGGGGTGTACTGAGAAGTGCATCAAGGAGTGAATGGCTGAGCTGAAGATGTCCGGAGAAGGGCATCCCCTGGAGGTGAAGAGGTGTAATTGCACCAGAAATGCATTTACTAACGTTATTTCTTTTAGAGGGACTGAAATTCACATGTGTAATGTGAAGTACCTGTGTAAGGTGATGTCAGAAGCAAAGTGGGGTTATGTGGCCAGACATTCCTGTTGGGGTGTCTGGCTGTATATGCGTAATCCTGTGATTTCATCTGTGATGCCTTTAGGGGCTGTAATTGCAATACATTCTAATGATCCACAAATGTGATGAGTACTGTCATTCTAAAGTGATGCTTACACATGTATTCTTGCTGCTGCGCTTAGGTGAAGAACCTAGACTGCTAGCCCTTACGATATAGAGGTGTATACTTCATGGTCGGTAGGAAATGCTCAGTCAGGGTTATGTGTCACTAAGGCAAGGTTACCCATTTTTAAGGCTGTTGAGATAATGGGGTGGGTCGCCACTGGGATGGTGCCAGAGCGTAGGGCCCTCGCTCCAGGTTATGTTCAACTAACTGCATTGGGGGCAAGATGATGTGCATACATGGGAGTGGTGGTACTAGACCCCAACCCCCTGCGGGAGGGGTGGAGAAGTTATGCAATGTCACAAAGTAATTTCAACAGCTTATGTATATTTGTAAATTGGTGCATAGTATTGAGTAGTGTGTGTGTTTAATAAATGTACTCTTACTTTTATAAAGCAAAGTACAGGCTGGACAATCAATTATTGAGTGTTATTTCTGCGCACCTGCAAATGGCGATTACTAGCCCACACCACCTCCCTTGAGTAAACCTCAGACTGCTCTGCAACGCTACCCTCTGAGAGTCAGGCGCTACAATTGGGTGTTTGGTTCCCAGTGAAGGACAAATGTAGTCATGTTATTTGTGCAGGCCTCACAGATACTGCCTCGTTTTCCAACAATCTTGCACTGAAGGCATTCCTTCCTTCTGTCAAAGGAAGAGTAGTGCAGGTGTTCACAGACCACACCACCGCCATGTGATACTGCAACAAACAAGCCGTGGTGGGGTCATGGACCCTATGTCAAGAGGCTCTTCGCCTTTGAACATGGCTGGAACATGGTTCAACTCCTGGCAGGTTCCCTGAACGCCAGGTCGGAAGAACTCAACCGCTAGAGCATGATGGATCACAAATGGCGTCTTCACTCGGAGGTGGTGCAAGGTCTTTTTCAGCAGTGGAGAGAGCCTTGGTTAGATCTATTCGCCACCAAATAGAACACGCAATGTCGGCAGTTCTGCACGTTGGAGTTTTCAAGGCGGCACTCGCTCGGCGACGCTTTTCGCCGCGAGTGGAATTACGGCCTCCTGTACACCTTTCCGCCTGTACCACTTCTACCCAGAGTGCTGAAGAAGATCAAGCATGACCGGGCCCAAATCATTCTTGTGGCTCCGGACTGGGCACGAAGAGTCTGGTACCCCGAGCTATTGAGCATGGCCATCGATCCTCCGATCAGACTGCCTCTTCGGGAGAATCT
>CAWUFW010025110.1:0-49614 GCA_963921515.1 Calotriton arnoldi | reverse complement strand
GTGGTCTGGGCTCTGAAGAAGTTGAGGCCATACTTGTTTGGTACTCACTTCCTTGTTCAAACAGACCATAAGCCCCTCTTATGGCTAAAACAAATGAAGGGTGAAAACCCCAAACTGCTTAGGTGGTCCATTTCCCTACAGGGGATGGACTTTACAGTGGAACATAGACCTGGGAGTAACCATGCCGATGCAGATGGACTCTCTAGGTACTTCCACTTAGAACATGAAGACTCAACTGGACAAGGTTAGTTTAATGTGCCTGCGTTTGGGGGGGGGGTTGTGTACGAGAGTAGGATCTGCTTCACATGGGTACCCCCACTTTTTGCTGATGCTTCACTGTTTTTCGACTTTAGTCTGGCCTGGGGCCCTGCTAATCAGAACCCCAGCCTAGCTGCTTCCTCTCTAAAATGGTTTCCATGTGCCTTAGGCACATCCGTGATTGGAATCTGGAGTGCCCTTATAAGTCCCTAGTATATGTTATACTATGTACACAGGGCATAGGTACCCCAGAGGCCTGCCAGGGGCTGAAGCATGTATTATGCCACCCCTGGAAGGCCAGCCAAAATGACACCACAGGTCTGCTACTGCAGCCTGGGTAAGGTGGTGCATGCACCCCTTACTGTGATATATGCTACCTATATCACTACCATTGCACACACATATACACCTATAAGTCACTCCTATGGCAGGCATTTACAATCCTGAAGGCAGAGTGCTTGGTTTTTATGTGAGAGGGTGCCCCTGCATGAGCAGAGCCCCTCTGCAGAATTCGGAGTCCCTCCTCTGATGCTGTTTGTGGTACAGCCTGACCATATACTCTTAAGTGCATTATATCCTCACGGTAGAATGCTAACTTTGGACTGGCTGCACCAAAACATGTCGTGTTTGGTGTCAAACATCTTGGAATACTACCCCCCCACCAGTCCTGGCGGCGGGGGTAGCATTTCACCCTTCTAGAGGGAGAGACATGTACCCACCGGCCTACCCGGTAACTTCTTTACAGAGCCCTGGCATCACAAAATGGATGCCGCTCCCACAGACACGGGTCTGGCCTCCTGCTGCTGACTGAAACTCCGGCAGGGGAGGCCTGGACAATAGGTTTCCTGTCGCAGGGAGGTGTAACCACCTCCCCAGACAGGATAATGTGTATTGGGGCTGGGCGGGAGCACTCTCTGGTGCTCAGAAGTCCTGCACTGGGGGCACACTTGGTGTCCCTGTGCATATGCCAGTTCAAACCGGTTGCAGGGGCTACCTGCCCCTGCTCTGGCACGAAACTGGACAAAGGTAATGGGTGTAACCACCCCTCTTTCCTGACCCTCCCCTAGGTGGGTCCCCAGAGTATGTCCAACCCCTAACTTAGTATAAGTATGGGACCCCAGTCCTTAGGACTTTAGATTACCCTGGACGAAACTCTGAAACTGAATCCTGGACCTTCGACGCTCTACTTCAAGATTAGAGGACTGAAGAATCTCCCTTGGGGTCAAGGAGTGACTCCCCTGCTTGGCAGGCACCTAAGAAGCAATTGTCCAGTCTGCATCGCTGAAGCTCCCGCCGGACGCCGAAGTCTTTGCAACACCAGAGGTAGATTTCCAGACTTCCCCGAGGCTGCCCTGAGTCCCCAGCGAAGCTGAGGCCCGTAGTTGTCGTGGGTAACATGGAACCATGACCCCTGGACACCGAGAACTTTTGCAAGTGCATCCTTTTCCTGGTCTCTCACGAAGTTGTGCTTTGGGCTCCAAGTAGCCCCCGCCAAGGCTTGTTGGGTCCAATCCGGTCGCCGACACCTCAGCAATCGACAGACGTCATGGGACAGCTCGAATCCAGCTCCTGGTTGTCGTCGACGCCTCCTGGACCTCGTGGCTGAAGAGTCAAGACGATCGTCAACCTACCTGAAGCACCCAACATCGGTGGGCATCTGCTCATCGCCTTCCTGGTCACTGGCTAGAGACCCAGACTCTGTCCCCTCTGCTTTCAGGTTCTTCAGATCTTCGATCCACCCTTGGATCCACTCTGACACTTTCGACTTGGTCGCCAGCAGCCTGCTGCAGCAGATCGCCATTGAAAACGACGACGAAACCCGACACCAAAAGACACCTATGCACCCGGCTTCCCTGTGTGAGGTAACTCGAGTACTCCGGTGCTCCCGTGGGTATTGACTCTAGAACTGCCTAGTTCTAAAGCGATTTGCTCCAAGTCCTCCTCTAAGTGTCCTTTCCTTTTAAAAATCCAACCGCGACTTTCCCCATAGAAGTTAACGGTGGCTCGCGGCTGTGTTCTCACACTGCACGCGTCCCCCGTGGGTCCCCTGTGTCACTACCTTGGGTGGTTCCTTGGGGTCCAAGCACTTCTACAGGCTCTAGGCCTTGTGTCTAGCTCAGTCGTGGTTCTTATACCACTTTATTGGTATATGGTTTGGTACGCCCCTAGGGCTCAAACGTGTATTTGTGCTATTACTGTTGATAACTGACTTGTAACTTATGTAGCTTCGAACTCTAGCCTCATAAAGAGACTAGAGGGGTGTGTTTAAGACTAAATACATATATTTTATATATGTACCTGGTGTGGTCCTCTTTCATTCGGTCACTCAAGAGATTATAGACTGGTAAAACAAGCTGCTTTACATTCCTTCAAGACTTAGCCTGAAGGCTGCTCTCCATAGCTACCAGTAGGATAAATTTCAAAAAAGGTTGTCTTTAACCTATCTCCAATAAGGGGTTGTTTGGACTGGTGCAAGGTGCCCACTATAATTAGTGGACAGCAAATACCAGGCCAACTTCTCACACTGGGTCATTGCATGAGTACATGGGTAGTGACTGGATGATTAGAGTACTGCAAGGAGAGTGCATGGTGAATTTATAAGTGCTTGGATTTTGGCAGAGTGATTGGATAAGTACATGGAACTGGATGGGTGATTGGAGGAGTGCATGGGTAGTGACAAGGAGATGGCTGGACTGCATCAGTAGTGCTCAGGGGATTGTAGCAGTGCATGTGTTAGTGCCTGGGCCATTGCATGAGTACATGGGTACTGACTGGATGATTACAGTACTGCAAGGAGAGTGCATGGTGAATTTATAAGTGCTTGTGTTTTGGCGCAGTGATTGGATAAGTACATGGAACTTGCTGGGTGATTAAAGGAGTGCCTTGGTAGTGACGAGGAGATGGCTGGACTGCATCAGTAGTGCTCAGGGGATTGTAGCAGTGCATGTGTTAGTGCCTGGGTCATTGCATAAGTACATAGGTACTGACTGGATGATTAGAGTACTGCAAGGAGAGTGCATGGTGAATTTATAAGTGCTTGTGTTCTGGTGCAGTGATTAGATAAGGACATGGAACTGGCTGGGTGATTGGAGGAGTGCATGGGTAGTGACAAGGAGATGGCTGGACTGCATCAGTAGTGCTCAGGGAATTGTAGCAGTTTATTTGTTAGTGCCTGTGTCATTGCATAAGTACATGGGTAGTGACTGGATGATTAGAGTACTGCAAGGAGAGTGCATGGTGAATTTATAAGTGCTTGGGTTTTGGCAGAGTGATTGGATAAGTACATGGAACTGGATGGGTAATTGGAGGAGTGCCTGGGTAGTGACGAGGAGATGGCTGGACTGCATCAGTAGTGCTCAGGGGATTGTAGCAGTGCATGAGTTAGTGCATGGGTCATTGCATGAGTGCATGGGTAGTGACTGGATGATTAGAGTACTGCAGGGAGAGTGCATGGGGAATTTATAAGTGCTTGGGTTTTGGCGGAGTAATTGGATAAGTACATGGTGCTCGCTGGGTGATTGGAGGAGTGCATGGGTAGTGACAGGGCGATGGCTGGACTGCATGGGTAGTGCTCAGGGTATTGTTGCAGTGCATGAGTTAGTGCATGGGTCATTGCATGAGTGCATGGGTACTGACTGGATGATTAGAGTACTGCAAGGAGAGTGCATGGTGAATTTATAAGTGCTTGGGTTTTGGCGGAGTGATTGGATAAGTACACACATGTCACATCAGGCCCGCCCCCTCCTTCACCACTGTGCAAACGCACCCCTAGCGGGTTTTAAGTTGGGGATTAATTCCCCTTGAATCCTGAGGGTCCCTGGGGGCCAACTAGCCCACCAGGTACCTCCAGTAAGCACCACAGAGCTGCGTTGCAGAGAGGTGGTCCAAGGCCACGCCCCTTTTTACACCTCTCTGCAACGCAGCTCTGAAGCACTTACTGGCGGTACCTGGTGGGCTAGTTGGACCCAAGGGACCCTCAGGATTCAAGGGGACTTAATCCCCCAACTTACAATGCGCCAGAGGGCCCGTTTGCACAGTGGTGAAGAGAGGGGGTGGGGCCTGATGTGACAAGTGTGCAAATGCACCCCTTGGCGCGTTTTAAGTTGGGGGATTAAGTCTCCTTGAATCCTGAGGGTCCCTGGGGCCCAACTAGCCCACCAGGTACCTCCAATAAGCACCACAGAGCTGCCTTGCAGAGAGGTGGTCCGAGGCCACGCCCCTTTTTACACCTCTCTGCAACGCAACTCTGTTGCGCTTACTGAAGGTACCTGGTGGGCTAGTTGGTCCCCAGGGACCCTCAGGATACAAGGGGACTTAATCCCCCAACTTAAAATGCGCCACGGAGCCACCCCTATTTTTTTATTATTTTATTTTTTTTAAATGGAACGGGGCCGCGTGGCTCCCTTCCCGAGGCCATTTATGGCCCCAGGGACCCCATCCCTTGGGGCATGGCCAACATTCTTTTTAAAAAAAATATTTGTAGGGGGCCACTTGGCCCCCTCCTCAGGCCAATTTTGGCCCCGGGACCCCATCCCCGGGGCCGGCCTTCTCCTATTCTTTATTTTTTATTATAGGGAAGGGGGCCGCGTGGCCCCCTTCCCTGGGCCACTATTGGCCCCGGGGACCCCATCCCCGGGGCCGGCCTGCCTTTTATTTATTTATTTTTTTTTGTTTAGGGGAGCGGGGTTGCGTGGCCCCCCTCCGAGGCCACTCCTGGCCCCAGGGACCCCATCCCCCGGGGCCTGGCCTCTTCGTTGGGGACGGTGGGGTGAGCCCCAATTCCCCCACGGTCCGCCGGCTCCCCGCCTCCTGCGGGAGCCGGCATTGCTTTTCCACACGGGGAGCTGCTGACATGCAGCTCCCCGTGTGGAAAAGCAATCTGCTTTGGATTTTGGATCTCGCTTCCAAAATCCACAGCAGAGTTTGCTATGGCGGGGCGGGAGCCGCACAGCTCCTGCCCTGCCATAGCAAACAGCAGTGTCCCGGGGTGGGCACCCCGGGACACTGCAGGAGCCGGCCCTGGGGGGTGGCGGTCCCCAGGGCCATCGAGGGCTCCAGGAGGGGGGCCGCACGGCCCCTCTCCCAATGTGAGTGAAGCCCCAGGGAGGTGGTGGTTCCCGGGGCTCGGGGGTCCGTAACGGACCCCCCAATTTACATACTTAGTGCCCCGGGGAGGTGCGGCCCCCGGGGCGTGGGGGGGGACTTGAGCCCTCCCACACAGGTTTATTTTATTTTTTAAAACAAGCCCCGGGGGCTGGCGATCCCCGGGGCTGCGGGGGGGGGCCGTGGAGGCCCTCTACACATATCCTTATTTACATAGCCCCGGGGAGGTGGTGGTCCTCGGGCCTGCAGGGGCCCCCGCTACATTAATAAATTGCCCCCGGGACTTGGCCCACCCAGGGGCTTTCAAAACGAAGCGCGGGAGACCGCGCTTCATTTAAAAAAAAATTTCAGACGGATTCGCGCACCCGGCGCGACCCCGCCCAAAAATTAAAAAAAAAATGCTTTTTTGGGGCCTGGGCGTCCCTGTGGGGCCCCCTGAGCAGGCCTGGGGGGTCAGGGTGTTTTTACCCTGCCCCCTTTTCTTGTTTTTTTTAATCTTTCTCTCACCTTTTATTTCCCCCTCGGTCGGAGCACAAGATGGCTGCCAACACTTCCTGGTTTGAAGTGTTGACAGCCAATCAGAGACAAGCTCATGCTCGGGAGGTTAGGCTCCGCCCAGATATCGAAACTTTTTATTTTTTGAATTTCTCAGGAACTACTGTACGGATTTACACCATTTAACAAAAAGGACTCTTTCTGAACCAAGGGCTACATTTTTGCCAAATTTGGTGTAATTCCGTTCTGCAGTTCGGGCTGTAGTTTTGTCTAAAGTTTCCTATGTAAATTAACATGGGGAAAATACGTTTTGGGACCCCCCTTTTTTCTCGGCCCCCGCTTGTCGAATCACCCCGAAACTTTCAAGACACGACCTGACCGGAGCGGGCCACTAGTTTTGAAAATTTCACGAAGATTCGTCAACCGGCGCCAAAGTTATTGGGAAAAGAAAAAACGCTTTTCCTATGGAAACTAGGTCCTAACTATAACTACCTACTGGCGACCGCCAGTAGGTAATATATATATATATATATATATTCACTGAAAAAACCATAGGTTTTAGGGACAGTTATAGTTAGTTGGACATTGCACTCGTACAAAACCCGTGAAATTCCCCTGTTATAGTTAGTTCAGCTAACTATAACTCGCGCCCCCGCAATGCACTGCTGATGACGTCACATATTACCTCACTCCTGACATGGTCAGTGACATCACGGATGACATCACTGATGACATCACTGATGACATCATCCAGTGACTGTGTGTTTCTGTAAAGTTTAAATATGTTTAATATATATAGGGAAAGGCGTATTGAAGAATGAGTGGGTGTATAAGTGTCTGAATGGATGATTTAGTACGTGAGTGACTGACTCTACAAGTGAGTGATTAAACGTATCTTACTGAATGCATGGGTTAGTGACTAAACTGTGTGAATGTCTGTATCCGTCTGTTTGTTGGTGTGTAAGTGGATGCATGGATTTGCGAATAGCTACATGAGTGTCTATATGGGTTATTGATTGGTTCTCTGAGTATCTGTATGGCTGCCTGAGTGTTTGTGTGGGTGGGGTGTGTTTGACTCTATACATAGATGTGTGAGTGGGTGATTCACTGGGTGCATGATTTCAAGAGTGCATCTGTGATGGACTGCTTGGGTGGGTGAGTGTGTGTATGGGTGTGTTAGTGAGTGAATGTATATCTCAGTGGTACATGTGCGAGTAACTACATATGTAAAAGGCAGTATATATGTGTGTTAGAGTATTTAAATGGCTATAAGTGAGAGTGTGTTATTGTGAGAGTGGCTGTATGGATGCGTGTGTGCTTGTATCAGTTATTGTATAAGAGCGTAAGAATGTGCTAGTATTTGTATGAGTAAGTGAGCTGGTGTGTGTATAACTGTATAGGTGAGTAAATGGGTGTGTGATTAATTTTTGCATGACTGACTAGGTGTGTGAGTACCTCTATGGATGAGTGGCGGTGTGTGAGTGTTTATATAGGTGTATGAGTGCATATGATAGTCCTGTACTGAGTGACTGTAAGTATGAGTGACTGTACAGGTGAGTGAGTGGATGTGTGTGTAGACCTAAGAATCAGTGAGTGGGTATGTAGTTTTTGGTGTTGGAGTGTCTATGGTTTTGAGAATGGCAGTCTGTAATTTAGAGTGGGTGTATCAAAAGTTATATTAGGGTGTGAGAAGATGCATGAAATTATCACATGGATGATGTCATCAGTGATGTCATTTGAGATGTCATCAGTGATGTCATCAGTGATGTCACTGACCATGTCATGAGTGATGTAATATGTGACGTCATCAGCAGTGCATTGCGGGGCGCGAGTTATAGTTAGCTGAACTAACTATAACAGGGGAATTTCACGGGTTTTGTACGAGTGCAATGTCCAACTAACTATAACTGTCCCTAAAACCTATGGTTTTTTCAGTGAATTTCAAAGGTTTTTTAAATGCTAATTTCTAACTATAACGTGTCTGAAACCTATGGTTTTTTCAGTGAATTTCAAAGGTTTTTTAAATGCTAATTTCTAACTATAACGTGCCTGAAACCTATGGTTTTTTCAGTGAATTTCAGAGGTTTTTTAAATGCTAATTTCTAACTATAACGTGCCTGAAACCTATGATTTTTAAGTGAATTTCAAAGGTTTTTTAAATGCTAGTTTCTAACTATGCCAACAGAGGTAGGACATGTGAAGAAAGAAGAAAAAACGCACAGAAAGAAGCAAAAGATGTGCAGAAAGAACCAACAGAGGAGCAGAAAGAGGCCTTGTTGCAAAATCATCCTGTGCCCACAACTTTTTCAGACGGGTACTGGTGGTAACTGACTCTGACTAACCAGAGCCAGTGCGGGTTTGCACAGTGGTGAAGGGAGGGGGGGGCCTGAGGTGACATGTGTGCAAACGCGACCGTGGCGCTTTTTAAGTTGCGGGATTAAGTTCCCTTGAATCCTGAGGGTCCCTGGGGCCCAACTAGCCCCCCAGGTACCTACAGTTAGGACCACAGAGCTGAGTTGCAGAGAGGCGTTCCGAGGCCACGCACCTTTTTCACCTCTCTGCAACGCAACTCTGTTGTGATTATTGAAGGTACCTGGTGGGCTAGTTGGCCCCCAGGATTCAAAGGGAATTAACTCCCCAACTTAAAACGCACCACAGGGCGTGTTTGCGCACATGTCACCTGAGGCCCCGCCCCCTCCCTTCACCACTGTGCAAACGCGCCCCGTGGCGCGTTTTAAGTTGGGGGATTAGGTCACCTTGAATCCTGAGAGTCCCTGGGGCCCAACTAGCCCACCAGGTACTTCCAGTAAGCACCACAGGCCTGCGTTGCAACGCCTGTAACAAATTGTGCAGTTGTGTTTAGGTAGTGAAGAGGGTCGTGCTGGGGGTAGTGTTTTAGGGTTTAGGGTAGTGCAGTGGTGTTTGTGTAGTGTAGGGGGTCATGCTGGGGGTAGATTTAGGGTTTAGGGTAGTGCAGTGGTGTTTGGGTAGTGTAGGGAGTCATGCTGGGGGAGTGTTTTAGGGTTTAGGGTAGTACAGTGGTGTTTGGGTAGTGTAGGGGGTCGTGCTGGGGTTAGTGTTTTAGGGTTTTAGGGTTTAGGGTAGTGCAGTGGTGTTTGGGTAGTGTAGGGGATACTGCTGGGGGTAGTGTTTTAGGGTTTAGGGTAGTGCAATGGTGTTTGGGTAGTGTAGGGGGTACTGCTGGGGGTAGTGTTTTAGGGTTTAGGGTAGTGCAGTGGTGTTTGGGTAGCGTAGGGGGTACTGCTGGGGGTAGTGTTTTATGGTTTAGGGTAGTGCAGTGGTGTTTGGGTAGTGTAGGGGTTCATGCTGGGGGTAGTATTTTAGGGTTTAGGGTAGTGCAGTGGTGTTTGTGTAGTGTAGGAGGTCATGTTTTAGGGTTTAGCGTAGTGCAGTGGTCTTTGGGTAGTGTAGGGAGTAGTGCGGGGGTATTGTTTTAGAGTTTAGGGTAGTGCAGTGGTCTTTGCGTAGTGTAGGGGGTTGTGCGGGGGTAGTGTTTTAGGGATTAGGGTAGTGCATTGGTATTTGGGTAGTGTAGGGGTCATGCGGGGGGTAGTGTTTTAGGGTTTAGGGCAGTGCAGTGGTGTTTAGGTAGAGTAGGGGGTCGTGCTGGGGGAGTGTTTTAGGGTTTAGGGCAGTGCAGTGGTGTTCGGGTAGTGTAGGGGGTCATGCTGGGGGAGTGTTTTAGGGTTTAGGGCAGTGCCAGTCGTGTTCGGGTAGTGTAGGGGGTCGTGCTGGGGGAGAATTTTAGGGTTTAGGGTAGTGCAGTGGTGTTCAGGTAGTGCAGGGGGTCATGCTGGGGGTAGTGTTCTAGGGTTTAGGGCAGTGCAGTGGTGTTCGGGCAGTGTAGGGGGTCGTGCTGGGGGTGGTGTTTTAGGGTTTAGGGCAGTGCAGTGGTGTTCGGGCAGTGTAGGGGGTCGTGCTGGGGGTGGTGTTTCAGGGTTTAGGGCAGTGCAGTGGTGTTCGGGCAGTGTAGGGGGTCGTGCAGGGGGTGGTGTTTCAGGGTTTAGGGCAGTGCAGTGGTGTTCGGGCAGTGTAGGGGGTCGTGCAGGGGTGGTGTTTCAGGGTTTAGGGCAGTGGTGTTCGGGCAGTGTAGGGGTTCATGCTGGGGGTGGTGTTTCAGGAATTGGGGCAGTGCAGTGGTGTTCGAGCAGTAAAGGGGGTCATGCTGGGGGTGGTGTTTCAGGGTTTAGGGCAGTGCAGTGGTGTTCGGGCAGTGTAGGGGGCGGTGCAGGGGGTGGTGTTTCAGGGTTTAGGGCAGTGCAGTGGTGTTTGGGCAGTGTAGGGGGTGGTGTTTCAGGGTTTAGGGCAGTGCAGTGGTGTTCGGGCAGTGTAGGGGGCGGTGCAGGGGGTGGTGTTTCAGGGTTTAGGGCAGTACAGTGGTGTTCGGGCATTGTAGGGGGTGGTGCTGGGGCTGGTGTTTCAGAGTTTAGGGCAGTGCAGTGGTGTTCGGGCAGTGTAGGGGGTCGTGCTGGGGCTGGTGTTTCAGGGTTTAGGGCAGTGCAGTGGAGTTCGGGCAGTGTAGGGGTTCATGCTGGGGCTGGTGTTTCAGGGTTTAGGGCAGTGCAGTGGTGTTCGGGCAGTGTAGGGGGTCATGCTGGGGCTGGTGTTTCAGGGTTTAGGGCAGTGCAGTGGTGTTCGGGCAGTGTAGGGGGTCTTGCTGGGGCTGGTGTTTCAGAGTCTAGGGCAATGCAGTGGTGTTCGGGCAGTATAGGGGTCTTGCTGGGGCTGGTGTTTCAGAGTCTAGGGCAATGCAGTGGTGTTCGGGCAGTGTAGGGGTCTTGCTGGGGCTGGTGTTTCAGGGTTTAGGGCAGTGCAGTGGTGTTCGGGCAGTGTAGGGGGTCCTGCTGGGGGTGGTGTTTCAGGGTTTAGGGCAGTGCAGTGGTGTTCGGGCAGTGTAGTGGGTCGTGCTGGGGCTAGTGTTTCAGGGTTTAGGGCAGAGCAATGGTGCTCAGGCAGTGTAGGGGGTAGTGCTGGGGGTGATGTTTCAGGGTTTAGGGCAGTGCAGTGGTGTTAGGGCAGTGTAGGGGGTCGTGTTGGGGGTGGTGTTTCAGGGTCTAGGGCAGTGCAGTGGTGTTCCGGCAGTGTAGGGGGTCGTGCAGGGGGTGGTGTTTCAGGGTTTAATGCAGTGGTGTTCGGGCAGTGTAGGGGGTCGTGCTGGGGTGGTGTTTCAGGGTTTAGGGCAGTGCAGTGGTGTTCGGGCAGTGTAGGGTGTCGTGCTGAGGGGTGGTGTTTCAGGGTTTAGGGCAGTGCAGTGGTGTTCGGCCAGTGTAGGTAGTCTTGCTGGGGGTGGTGTTTCAGGGTTTAGGGCAGTGCAGTAGTTTTCGGGCAGTGCAGGCGGTCGTGCTGGGGCTGGTGTTTCAGGGTTTAGGGCAGTGCAGTGGTGTTCGGGCAGTGTACGGGGTTGTGCTGGGGCTGGTGTTTCAGGGTTTAGGGCAGTGCAGTGGTGTGCGGGCAGTGTACGGGGTTGTGCTGGGGCTGGTGTTTCAGGGTTTAGGGCAGTGCAGTGGTGTTTGGGAAGTGTAGGGGGTCGTGCTGGGGGTGGTGTTTCAGGGTTTAGGGCAGTGGTGTTCGGGCAGTGTAGGGGGTCGTGCTGGAGCTGGTGTTTCAGGGTTTAGGGCAGTGCAGTGGTGTTCGGGCAGTGTAGGGGGTCGTGCTGGGGCTGGTGTTTCAGGGTTTTGGGCAGAGCAGTGGTGTTCGGGAAGTGTAGGGGGTCGTGCTGGGGGTGGTGTTTCAGGGTTTAGGGCAGTGCAGTGGTGTTCGGGCAGTGTAGGGGGTCTTGCTGGGGGTGGTGTTTCAGGGTTTAGGGCAGTGCAGTGGTGTTCGGGCAGTGTAGGGGGTCTTGCTGGAGATAGTGTTTCTGGGTTTAGAGGGTGCAGTGGTGTTCGTGCAGTGTAGGGGGTCGTGCTGGGGGTGGTGTTTCAGGGTTTAGGGCAGTGGTGTTCGGGCAGTGTAGGGGGTCTTGCTGGGGGTGATGTTTCAGGGTTTAGGGCAGTGCAGTGGTGTTCGGGCAGTGTAGGGGGTCTTGCTGGAGATAGTGTTTCTGGGTTTAGAGCGGTGCAGTGGTGTTCGTGCAGTGTAGGGGGTCGTGCTGGGGGTGGTGTTTCAGGGTTTAGGGCAGTGCAGTAGTGTTCGGGCAGTGTAGGGGGTCGTGCAGGGGGTGGTGTTTCAGGGTTTAGGGCAGTGCAGTGGTGTTCTGGCTGTGTAGGGGGTTATGCTGGGGGTGGGGTTTCAGGGTTTAGGGCAGTACAGTGGTGTTCGGGCAGTGTAGGGGGTCGTGCAGGGGGTGGTGTTTCAGGGTTTAGGGCAGTGCAGTGGTGTTCGGGCAGTGTAGGGGTCGTGCTGGGGCTGGTGTTTCAGGGTTTAGGGCAGTGCAGTGGTGTTTGGGCAGTGTAGGGGTCTTGCTGGGGGTGGTGTTTCAGGGTTTAGGTGCAGTGGTGTTCGGGCAGTGTAGGGGGTCTTGCTGGGGGTGATGTTTCAGGGTTTAGGGCAGTGCAGTGGTGTTCGGGCAGTGTAGGGGGTCTTGCTGGGGGTAGTGTTTCAGGGTTTAGGGCAGTGCAGTGGTGTTCGTGCAGTATAAGGGGTCGTGCTGGGGATGGTGTTTCTGGGTTTAGGGCAGTGCAGTAGTGTTCAAGCAGTGTAGGGGGTTGTGCAGGGGGTGGTGTTTCAGGGTTTAGGGCAGTGCAGTGGTGTTCGGGCAGTGTAGGGGGTCGTGCTGGGGTTGGTGATTCAGGGTTTAGGGCAGTGCAGTGGTGTTCGGGCAGTGTAGGAGGTCATGCACGGGGTGGTGTTTCAGGGTTTAGGGCAGTGCAGTGGTGTTCGGGCAGTGTAGGGTGTTGTGCTGGGGCTGGTGTTTCAGGGTGCAGGGCAGTGCAGTGGTGTTCAGGCAGTGTAGGGGGTCGTGCTGAGGCTGGTGTTTCACGGTTTAGGGCAGTGCAGTGGTGTTCGTGCAGTGTAGGGAGTCGTGCTGGGGCTGGTGTTTCAGGGTTTAGGGCAGTGCAGTGGTGTTCGGGCAGTGTAGGCGGTCGTGCTGGGGCTGGTGTTTCAGGGTTTAGGGCAGTGCAGTGGTGCTCAGGCAGTGTAGGGGGTCGTGCTGAGGCTGGTGTTTCAGGGTTTAGGGCAGTGCAGTGGTGCTCGGGCAGTGTAGGGGGTCGTGCTGGGGGTGATGTTTCAGGGTTTAGGGTAGTGCAGTGGTGTTCGGGCAGTGTAGGGGGTCGTGCAGGGGCTGGTGTTTCAAGGTTTAGGGCAGTGCAGTGGTGTTCGGGCAGTGTAGGGGGTAGTGCTGGGCTGGTGTTTCAGGGTTTTCGGCAGAGCAGTGGTGTTCGGGCAGTGTAGGGGGTCATGCTGGGGTAGTGTTTCAGGGTTTAGGGCAGTGCAGTGGTGTTCGGGCAGTGTAGGGGGTCGTGCTGGGGGTGGTGTTTCAGGGTTTAGGTCAGTGGTGTTCGGGCAGTGTAGGGGGTCTTGCTGGGGGTGATGTTTCAGGGTTTAGGGCAGTGCAGTGGTGTTCGGGCAGTGTAGGGGGTCTTGCTGGGGGTAGTTTTTCAGGGTTTAGGGCAGTGCAGTGGTGTTCGGGCAGTGTAGGGGGTCATGCTGGGGGTGGTGTTTCAGGGTTTAGGGCAGTGCAGTGGTGTTCGGGCAGTGTAGGGGGTCGTGCTAGGGGTGGTGTTTCAGGGTTTAGGGCAGTGCAGTGGTGTTCGGGCAGTGTCGGGGGTCATGCAGGGGCTGGTGTTTCAGGGTTTAGGGCAGTGCAGAGGTGTTCGGGCAGTGTAGGGGGTCGTGCTGGGGGTAGTGTTTTAGGGTTTAGGGTAGTGCAGTGGTGCTTGTGTAGTGTAGGGGGTCGTGCTGGGGGTAGTGTTTTAGGGTTTAGGGTAGTGCAGTGGTGTTTGTGTAGTGTAGGGGGTCATGTTTTAGGGTAGTGCAGTGGTGTTTGGGTAGTGTAGGGGGTCGTGCTGGGGGTAGTGTTTTAGGGTTTAGGGTAGTGCAGTGGTGTTTGTGTAGTGTAGGGGGTCGTGCTGGGGGTAGTGTTTTAGGGTTTAGGGTAGTGCCGTGGTGCTTGTGTAGTTTAGGGGTCGTGCTGGGGGTAGTGTTTTAGGGTTTAGGGTAGTGCAGTGGTGTTTGTGTAGTGTAGGGGGTCATGTTTTAGGGTAGTGCAGTGGTGTTTGGGTAGTGTAGGGGGTCGTGCTGGGGGTAGTGTTTTAGGGTTTAGGATAGTGCAGTGGTGCTTGTGTAGTGTAGGGGGTCGTGCTGGGGGTAGTGTTTTAGGGTTTAGGGCAGTGCAGTGGTGTTCGGGCAGTGTAGGGGGTCTTGCTGGGGCTGTTGTTTCAGGGTTTAGGGCAGTGCAGTGGTGTTCGGGCAGTGTAGGGGGCGGTGCAGGGGGTGGTGTTTCAGGGTTTAGGGCAGTGCAGTGGTGTTTGGGCAGTGTAGGTGGTGGTGTTTCAGGGTTTAGGGCAGTGCAGTGGTGTTCGGGCAGTGTAGGGGGCGGTGCAGGGGGTGGTGTTTCAGGGTTTAGGGCAGTACAGTGGTGTTCGGGCATTGTAGGGGGTGGTGCTGGGGCTGGTGTTTCAGAGTTTAGGGCAGTGCAGTGGTGTTCGGGCAGTGTAGGGGGTCGTGCTGGGGCTGGTGTTTCAGGGTTTAGGGCAGTGCAGTGGAGTTCGGGCAGTGTAGGGGTTCGTGCTGGGGCTGGTGTTTCAGGGTTTAGGGCAGTGCAGTGGTGTTCGGGCAGTGTAGGGGGTCCTGCTGGGGCTGGTGTTTCAGGGTTTAGGGCAGTGCAGTGGTGTTCGGGCAGTGTAGGGGGTCTTGCCGGGGCTGGTGTTTCAGAGTCTAGGGCAATGCAGTGGTGTTCGGGCAGTATAGGGGGTCTTGCTGGGGCTGGTGTTTCAGAGTCTAGGGCAATGCAGTGGTGTTCGGGCAGTGTAGGGGTCTTGCTGGGGCTGGTGTTTCAGGGTTTAGGGCAGTGCAGTGGTGTTCGGGCAGTGTAGGGGGTCGTGCTGGGGGTGGTGTTTCAGGGTTTAGGGCAGTGCAGTGGTGTTCGGGCAGTGTAGTGGGTCGTGCTGGGGCTAGTGTTTCAGGGTTTAGGGCAGAGCAATGGTGCTCAGGCAGTGTAGGGGGTAGTGCTGGGGGTGATGTTTCAGGGTTTAGGGCAGTGCAGTGGTGTTAGGGCAGTGTAGGGGGTCGTGCTGGGGGTGGTGTTTCAGGGTTTAGGGCAGTGCAGTGGTGTTCCGGCAGTGTAGGGGTCGTGCAGGGGGTGGTGTTTCAGGGTTTAGTGCAGTGGTGTTCGGGCAGTGTAGGGGGTCGTGCTGGGGTGGTGTTTCAGGGTTTAGGGCAGTGCAGTGGTGTTCGGGCAGTGTAGGGTGTCGTGCTGCGGGGTGGTGTTTCAGGGTTTAGGGCAGTGCAGTGGTGTTCGGCCAGTGTAGGTAGTCTTGCTGGGGGTGGTGTTTCAGGGTTTAGGGCAGTGCAGTAGTTTTTGGGCAGTGCAGGCGGTCGTGCTGGGGCTGGTGTTTCAGGGTTTAGGGCAGTGCAGTGGTGTTCGGGCAGTGTACGGGGTTGTGCTGGGGCTGGTGTTTCAGGGTTTAGGGCAGTGCAGTGGTATGCGGGCAGTGTACGGGGTTGTGCTGGGGCTGGTGTTTCAGGGTTTAGGGCAGTGCAGTGGTGTTTGGGAAGTGTAGGGGGTCGTGCTGGGGGTGGTGTTTCAGGGTTTAGGGCAGTGCAGTGGTGTTCGGGCAGTGTAGGGGGTCGTGCTGGGGCTGGTGTTTCATGGTTTTGGGCAGAGCAGTGGTGTTCGGGAAGTGTAGGGGGTCGTGCTGGGGGTGGTGTTTCAGGGTTTAGGGCAGTGCAGTGGTGTTCGGGCAGTGTAGGGGGTCTTGCTGGGGGTGGTGTTTCAGGGTTTAGGGCAGTGCAGTGGTGTTCGGGCAGTGTAGGGGTCTTGCTGGGGGTGGTGTTTCAGGGTTTAGGGCAGTGGTGTTCGGGCAGTGTAGGGGGTCTTGCTGGGGGTGATGTTTCAGGGTTTAGGGCAGTGCAGTGGTGTTCGGGCAGTGTAGGGGGTCTAACTGGGGGTAGTGTTTCAGGGTTTAGGGCGGTGCAGTGGTGTTCGTGCAGTGTAGGGGGTCGTGCTGGGGGTGGTGTTTCAGGGTTTAGGGCAGTGCAGTAGTGTTCGGGCAGTGTAGGGGGTCGTGCAGGGGGTGGTGTTTCAGGGTTTAGGGCAGTGCAGTGGTGTTCTGGCTGTGTAGGGGGGTTATGCTGGGGGTGGGGTTTCAGGGTTTCGGGCAGTACAGTGGTGTTCGGGCAGTGTAGGGGGTCGTGCTGGGGCTGGTGTTTCAGGGTTTAGGGCAGTGCAGTGGTGTTTGGGCAGTGTAGGGGGTCTGGCTGGGGGTGGTGTTTCAGGGTTTAGGGCAGTGGTGTTCGGGCAGTGTAGGGGGTCTTGCTGGGGGTGATGTTTCAGGGTTTAGGGCAGTGCAGTGGTGTTCGGGCAGGGTAGGGGTCTTGCTGGGGGTAGTGTTTCAGGGTTTAGGGCAGTGCAGTGGTGTTCGTGCAGTATAAGGGGTCGTGCTGGGGATGGTGTTTCTGGGTTTAGGGCAGTGCAGTAGTGTTCAAGCAGTGTAGGGGGTTGTGCAGGGGGTGGTGTTTCAGGGTTTAGGGCAGTGCAGTGGTGTTCGGGCAGTGTAGGGGGTCGCGCTGGGGTGGTGATTCAGGGTTTAGGGCAGTGCAGTGGTGTTCGGGCAGTGTAGGGGGTCATGCACGGGGTGGTGTTTAAGGGTTTAGGGCAGTGCAGTGGTGTTCGGGCAGTATAGGGTGTTGTGCTGGGGCTGGTGTTTCAGGGTGCAGGGCAGTGCAGTGGTGTTCAGGCAGTGTAGGGGGTCGTGCTGAGGCTGGTGTTTCACGGTTTAGGGCAGTGCAGTGGTGTTCGTGCAGTGTAGGGGGTCGTGCTGGGGCTGGTGTTTCAGGGTTTAGGGCAGTGCAGTGGTGTTCGGGCAGTGTAGGCGGTCGTGCTGGGGCTGGTGTTTCAGGGTTTAGGGCAGTGCAGTGGTGCTCAGGCAGTATAGGGGGTCGTGCTGGGGCTGGTGTTTCAGGGTTTAGGGCAGTGCAGTGGTGCTCGGGCAGTGTAGGGGGTCGTGCTGGGGGTGATGTTTCAGGGTTTAGGGTAGTGCAGTGGTGTTCGGGCAGTGTAGGGGGTCATGCTGGGGGTGATGTTTCAGGGTTTAGGGCAGTGCAGTGGTGTTCGGGCAGTGTAGGGGGTCTTGCTGGGGGTGGTGTTTCAGGGTTTAGGGCAGTGCAGTGGTGTTCGGGCAGTGTAGGGGGTCTTGCTGGGGGTGATGTTTCAGGGTTTAGGGCAGTGCAGTGGTGTTCGGGCAGTGTAGGGGGTCTTGCTGGGGGTAGTGTTTCAGGGTTTAGGGCAGTGCAGTGGTGTTCGGGCAGTGTAGGGGGTCATGCTGGGGGTGGTGTTTCAGGGTTTAGGGCAGTGCAGTGGTGTTCGGGCAGTGTAGGGGGTCGTGAAGGGGGTGGTGTTTCAGGGTTTTGGGCAGTGCAGTGGTGTTCGGGCAGTTTAGGGGGTCATGCTAGGGGTGGTGTTTCAGGGTTTAGGGCAGTGCAGTGGTGTTCGGGCAGTGTAGGGGGTCATGCAGGGGCTGGTGTTTCAGGGTTTAGGGCAGTGCAGAGGTGTTCGGGCAGTGTAGGGGGTCGTGCTGGGGGTAGTGTTTTAGGGTTTAGGGTAGTGCAGTGGTGCTTGTGTAGTGTAGGGGGTCGTGCTGGGGTTAGTGTTTTAGGGTTTAGGGTAGTGCAGTGGTGTTTGTGTAGTGTAGGGGGTCATATTTTAGGGTAGTGCAGTGGTGTTTGGGTAGTGTAGGGGGTCGTGCTGGGGGTAGTGTTTTAGGGTTTAGGGTAGTGCAGTGGTGTTTGTGTAGTTTAGGGGTCGTGCTGGGGGTAGTGTTTTAGTGTTTAGGGTAGTGCAGTGGTGTTTGTGTAGTGTAGGGGGTCATGTTTTAGGGTAGTGCAGTGGTGTTTGGGTAGTGTAGGGGGTCGTGCTGGTGGTAGTGTTTTAGGTTTTAGGTTAGTGCAGTGGTGTTTGTGTAGTGTAGGGGGTCGTGCTGGGGGTAGTGTTTTAGGGTTTAAGGTAGTGCAGTGGTGTTTTTGTAGTGTAGGGGGTCATGTTTTAAGATGCAATGCTCCAATACCTGACCAGTCTGCACTACATAAAACTGCAAAAAACTAAAAATAAAAAGTGTTTTGCACACTTTTGTCATTGGGCTATATGTGGGCTACATCTGGGTAATATTTGTGCTACATTTGGGCTCTTTTTTCACTGGTGGCCATCTTGGAAGACTTCTTTGTTATGAAGTTTCCTAATTTCTTCATTTACTGCAGTCTCCTCAGTAGGAAATGCTTTCAGTTTTTTACTTTGATTCCATCAAGAAGGCATTCAGATGTGTCTCACATCTGCCATAAATTCAGAATGTTAGCACTCTAGTTGCTCATTAGATCACTGGAGTAAAGCTACTGCTCACCAGGGAGTTAACTGGTAGTCTGCTGCTGGTATTGAAAGTGATTGTTTCAGTCTGCATGTCAGAATTTTCTAATGAAATAGAAGAGGATTTGAGATCTCACTTAAAACATGCCCTAATTTCTCTTTCTGCAGCACTAACCATAATTTCTATTTCAAAAAGAACCCCTCATTTTGTTCCTTTTTAAATTAAATGTTTTAAGTGTTACCGGTTTATTCCAATCAAGATGGCTTCAGGTGTGCCATACTTTTGTCATAAGTAAGGCTGTTAGCGCTCTAGTTGTTCTTTAGAACACTCTGGGAAGCTGCAGTAGAACACAAAGGCATCAACTGGCAGGCTGCTCCTGTTGAAATATAACAGGAAGATATTTGATATCACACTTGAAATATGTCCTAATTTTTCTTTCTACAGCACTAACCATAATTTCTATGACAAAATGAACCCCATCATTTTGTTCCTTTTTAAATTAAATGTTTTAAGTGTTACCAGTTTATTCCAATCAAGATGGCTTCAGGTGTGCCATACTTTTGTCATAAGTAAGGCTGTTAGCACTCTAGTTGTTCTTTAGAACACTCTGGGAAGCTGCAGTAGAACACAAAGGAATCAACTGACAGTCTCTGCCCTTGTTGGATGTACATGTTTTACTGAGAATGTCAGACTTCATTCTCACATGACTGAGAAAGATAATGTGAATTTACAGAAAATATGCTCTCATTTTAGCTTCTGGAGCACCTTCCAAACCTCCATGGGACAAGCATGAGAAAATAGTGTTCTCTCAAACATGATTCATGATATCCCAGCAGAAGGTTTTTCACATGGTAAAATCACCTTAGAATACACCACAATTCCTAAAATTAGTATGGTACCATCAACAAATAAATTCTAATGTAACTAAAGCCTGTTATCACCCTTTATAGTTCTCCTTTTGGTGACCCTCAAAATCTTCTATTCACTACAATGCATTTCAATGAGGTACTATCATTTATATTGGTCTCAAGATGGCTGCCAGCAATTCCAGGATGAAGTGCTGACAGCCAATCAGATCTCACGATGACATGTGTGGTTAGGCTCCGCCCAGATATATATGTGACTTTACTTTTGATTTTCTCAGGAACTACTGAACGGATTTACACCATTTAAGCAAAAGGCACGACACTGAACCAAGGGCTACCTCTTTGCCAAATTTGGTGTAATTCCGTTCAGCAGTTCGGGCTGTAGCTGCGACTAAAGGTTCCTATGGAACAATGAATGGGGAAAACGCGTTTTGGGACCCCCCCTTTTTCTCGGCCCCCGCTTGAAGTATCACCCCGAGACTTTCAGGATAGGAGCGGACCGGAGCGCCCCAACAAGTTGGAAACTTTCGCGAAGATTCGTCAACCGGCGCCAACGTTATTTCAAATAGAATGTCGCGGATTTCCTATGGATAATAGGTTTTAACTATAACTATCTACTGGCGACCGCCAGTAGATAATATATATATATATATATATATATATATATATATACATACTGCTCTTCATCTGAAACTTGGGAACTAGCCCGGGTTGCCTCCTCATTTCTTCTTTTTTTAAATAGTTTATATCGCACACTAAGCCTTAAAGAGCATTTATTATATATAGAATGCCCCTTTTATGGCTCAATACATTAAAAATTTAAATTTCAAATGAAGACAGCCCATGGTTTATCTAAATGTTATATGCAATGATGAAGTCGACTCTACCCCATGTTTTGTGCAATAATTTATTGACATGTTAGGCACAAACTCCCTTTTTAACTTACAGAGCAGTTATCCAATTTTTATTTCCCCCTGTATTTCTGACCCCTTGTACTACTCTGTGGATACTGCTTTAACTATTCTGTGGATGTTGGGTTTTTTTTCCCCCAAACTCGCGGTAGTTTCGACCGCACCTAAATTCACTGATTTTCCGCGAGCTGCCCCCTTCGTTGGCACGCACCATGTGATACGTGTCACATGGCAATACACCTGCATTATCGGCGCATCGCCTCACGCCGCACACTAGCAGCTGCTCAGGGGGACATTACATCTACTAGTATACCATACAGTTCCATAGAACCCCTTCGTATGCTAAGATTGTTAATCATTTTGAAGAAACCATGGCCTACATATATGTGTAACTATATAGATATTACGCACATTAAGAACTGCTGCATTGTTTTCGTGGCTGAAGCAAAAAAATATCCCATGATCAGCATGTGTAGGGGAACAGAAGGCACACCATGCCTGCATCAAAGAAGCAGAAGGCGAAAAAAAGACCCACACTTTTTGCGGTAGAACATAATTTTCAACAGGGGCTTTTAATTATATTCGATAAAGTTTTTGTTATATTTGGCTTGTGTCTCTCTTTTCCCTGGCCGTGACTTCTCTGCTGCTCAGCGAGTGTGAGTGTCAGAATGCCTGATGACCTCATGGAATGTTGGAGTGCCTGGCTGGTGTGTGGAGTGGCAGTTGATGGCAGGCAGGCTGAGCGGCAGGGAGGCTGCTCCTGGTTGGGGCTTGTCTTTTCTTATCTTGTACTTAACCTGGAACTAAGCGTGAATAAAGCTATCTTGTTTATACACTTGGCCAATGGACTTTTTCTATGTACAACATTTTTGGCGATGATTTAAAACGAACCTACGCTTTGAGGAAGGAAGACGGGAGCTAAGGAACTAAGGACTTCATTAAGGACTGTGAAACTTGTCAACTGAAACTAAAGAAACGCCCTGGTAAGCCTCACCAGTGTCCTATAACACCTGGACAGCCTGCAGCCTGGGCGTTTGGACTTTGAACCTGCATGAGAAGTGTCATGGTTGGACAGCAAGTGGGGACGATTTTAAAAGAACCTGCGAGTGCGACCACTTTGGAACTGTAAGTTTAAGTAAGAAGAAGGAGTAACTGGAACAGAACCTGAGGCAAGAGAATTACAACTAGAAGAAGCTGGCACATGTGAGCCCCACCAGTGACCACATCATCCGTCGCCCAACCGTTGTGGGCCAGTTTCTGCCGTGTACCTCCTCTTGTTTAACGGGAGATGAGGTGAGGAGTGGAGCTGCAATCTGTTCCAAAGAGCAGCAGAGAGGAGTGACTCAGACCAGCAGCAAAAAGAGGTGTGTCAAGTCAAAAAGCATAATGATGGCAGTATCACGTCCAAGTTATACTGGAAAGCAACAAGCAGATGTGACTGTCGTGTAGGAGTTGTACCTGCAGTCAATTGGACCGAGGAGGCCATCGTAAGTGCAGAAAGGTGAGCGTATGGGGAGCTGCAACGAGGAGTGAAGTCTCTGGAGAGTAGTGCGAATAGCCAACAGAGCCACGTGTGGAAGGATAAAAGGCAAGACAAGTTAGGCTACAGGCAAGAGGTGCCCCTGTGTTTTGTGACTCGTGCGCCGCAGGGAAGTGGAGCTTGGACCTGCTTGTGTGTTTCCATCAAGCGGAGGACTATTGTGGGGTGTAACGAGCAAGAGGTATTTCGGCACTGCCTTCATTTGTTTTGGGGGACTGGCAGTGGGACTTATAGCGCGGAGTTGGCAGTAGAAACGGCTGCATGGGCACTCAGCTGTCACCTGGAAGACTTCTGGGTTCATACCTACATGCTTGTGAGTGAAGAACGGACCCTGTCAAGATTGGACCCCGTGTTTTTTGCCAGTGAAGATTGACACCTTGAAATGAGTTGAAAGGGGGCGAAGGTGACTTTCTGGAAGCTACAGTATTGCCTTTGCGTGAGCAAGCCTTGTTTGGAGTTTTCTGCTCGGGGTGCCTCTGTGTCGGCGCATGATTGACTCTGAGCTCGAGTGTCCCCTGTGTCGGAGTCAAGCGGAGCAACGTTGATGAAGAAGGAGTCTCCCTCTGTCTTTGAGGGTAAGAGTTTATGGGGTGCTGCCACTTGAAGAGTGTGCCTGTCGTGAGGAGCGTCAAGCCCAGAGCCCCGTCTGGATCTACATGTGCATCTTGTGGGAAATGTTCTCGCTGTCCCCGTTTTGTGGAGAGAGGGGAGGAAGAGTGTCAAGCGAGGGGCTTGTCGTGTTGTGGAGGTGCGCCTTGGCACAAGGGCTCCAGTGTTCGTGTCATTGGGAGCAACATGTGTGAGCAGTCCCTGGAGTGCATGTCACGGGCTACTTTTGGAGGAGGAGGGTGTCTTCTGCTCCTGACTGAATCTTTCATTCGTGTGCCTCACGTTTTGAAATTTCAGCTGTTAACTGTCACTTACTTGCAACGGCCTCTTAGAGTTCGTTGGTGATGGCGAGCCTGATCTCCTCGCGCAGCGTCCTGCAGCTTCCACGTTGTTATGCACGGACGTGCTGGGAGCCACCCGGCTCTTCTTCGTGCTGCGTGCCGCCATTTCGCGATTATGGTGTTTTCCTCACTTTTCATTCTGCAACCATAAGTTTTTCTTCTTTGCCTTCTGGGTCGCATTTGGGACGTGTAGCGGAGCCTCTTCACCAGCTGCGTTTTCCGATGCCCAGTTTTTATCGGATTTTCAATTTCGTGTGGCTGGCTCGGAGTAAAGGTTAATTCAACAATGCCATCTAGTGGCCATTCGGCGCCACTGCTCCTGAACAAAGAAAAGAAAGCATCACTCGTTGGTGTCTTCATGAAGTTTGCCCCATCTCCAGAGAAGTGATCGTGAGGAAAGGGATGACACCAAGGTGGCTCCAAGAATTAAAACCAGGGAGAGTAAGAAGTATTTCCTATTCATCAAGGGTGGCCTGAAGTAGTTATAATGGAAGAGTTGCTGAGGGCTATCGTATGCAACAGCTGGTGAGGTGTTTCCTGTTGTCATGACATTCTAGACTTTAGACACTCTCGGTCCTGATGTCTTTCGTTTTTGAAAGACGTTGTAAAAAAAAAAAAGACTTTGGAGCTTGGGAAATGTAATTTTGTTAGAATTTTGAGAACAACGAGACTCTTCAGTATTGGTGGTTTCCCAGTGAGAAGTGTGTTTGCTAAGGCTATTAGTCATGAAGTTTCACAATAATCTGTATTGTGTGTAAGTGGAGGGTTGACTTTTACATGTGAAGTCACTATGGTTCACCCCTTTTGTCGTTGTTGAGAGTTTTTTGTCTCTCTGATGGGGGGGTGTGTGTGTGAGGGCTCTTTGCCTTGAGTCTCTCTTGCCTACCACTGGTTTTCGTGGTTGTGGGTTGACATGGTATTGTTTGTGGGCAGTGTTTTGGTGTGCACCCCTTGCTGTTGTCGTGGTAGTCAGCCTTCTACTCACTGTTGGGGTGTGTGTTTATGAGGGCTCTTTGGTGTGAGCTCCTCTAGCCTACCACATGTTTCGTGGTTGTGGGTGATGTATTTTGTCACCTTCGTGGGCATGGTGTTGGAGATTACTTGTTTTAGACACTGGTGTCTACCACCTTTGTGTGATTGGTAGGTGTACCTTTCCGTCATCTCTAGCTTTGGCGTTGTTTTTGAGGTCTGTTGTATGCTTGTAACCCTTTCTTTATTCACGTGTCAGATTGCAGTTCCTTCTTTCTTTGGACATGTGTTTTAATGTGGTGTGTTTGCTCTGCACCGTTGTGGTTTGGTCCTCTTTGTGTTCATGTGATTTGGGTTTGGCCAGCTGGAATGTTTGTGTCCCTAGGGGTTGGTTGGATTTTGCGTGGTGCATCTGCTGATTTGTATGTTTGTGTAGAAAGGAGTGGGTGTGTGAAGGAGTTTGCCTTTTTGTATCTAGATTCATCTTTGTATGTACGTGGGCGGGCATTGTCGTTTTATCTATTGCTTTGCCTTTTGTTGACATTCATGCACATTGCCATTTTTGTCCTGTGCTTTCCTGCATTTTTTGGATGTTAACTTGCAAACCCATAGTACTGTGTTTTCCTTACTTTTCATCCTTTCTGGTTAGCCCCCAGCGTGAGTGTCAGAATGCCTGATGACCTTTGTTCCCTGTGCAGCTCTGGTGAGTGTTTAGTTCTGGTTCACCAAGTAGTTGCGGGAGTAACACATTTGGAAACAGCGAGGTGCACTGTGCAAATGTTTGAAGTGACTTTAGCTGCAACTTGGGACACTAAATGCTTCTTCCTTCATATGCTGGTGAGTGTCCAGTAAGCAACTCGGTGAAACCATCTTTAACGTTAACTTTCCTCTGGTGTTCTGCAACCTTTTCGGAATAATACAGCTACTGGCAGCTTTTGGACAGAGATGTCTCTTTAGTTGGAGACCTCGGGTGAGAGACCGCTCACCGGAGCTCGGGACTTTCCTTGAATTATATTGCTAGTCACTATAATGCATGTCTCGTTTTGTGTGTGTGGGTTTAAGGTCGTAGTTTGTGCATAAGGTCTGTATCAGTTTATTCTGCACTGTGTACCCATTTTTGGGGAGGTCATGGGGGTGGTGTATCCTGTCCTGAGGTGATTTGATAGTTTGTGAGGTGGTGAGTGTCCTCACGGTGCCCTACGGGGGTGAGTTTGTGGGGTGGTGAATGCACCAGTGCTGTTTATTTTGTGGGGTGGTTAGGGCCCCAGTGCAGTTTAAAGGCTTTGTCGTTTTTATCTATTGCTTTGCCTTTTGTTGACATTCTTGCATATTGCCATTTTTCTCCTGTGCTTTCCTGCATTTTTGGATGTTAACTTGCAAACCCATAGTACTGTGTTTTCCTTACTTTTCATCCTTTCTGGTTTGCCCCTAGTGTGAGTGTCAGAATGCCTGATGACCTTTGTTCCCCGTGCAGCTCTGGTGAGTGTTTAGTTCTGGTTCACCAAGTAGTTGCGGGAGTAACACATTTGGAAACAGCATTTTGTGTGTGTGGGTTTAAGGTCGTAGTTTGTGCATAAGGTCTGTATCAGTCTATTCTGCACTGTGTACCCATTTTTGGGGAGGTCATGGGGGTGGTGTATCCTGTTCGGAGGTGATTTGATAGTTTGTGGGGTGGTGAGTGTCCTACGGTGCCCTACGGGGGTGAGTTTGTGGGGTGGTGAGTGCACCAGTGATGTTTATTTTGTGGGGTGGTTAGGGCCCCAGTGCAGTTTATTTTGGGGTGGAGAGTGCCCTACGGTAGTGAGTTTGTGAGGTGGTGAGTGCCCCAGTGTTGTTTATTTTGGGGTGGTGAGTGACCTATTATGTGAAGTTGTGTGTGGTGAGTGCCATACTTCTGTTAGTTTGTGGGGTGGTGAGTGCCCCAGTGCGGGGGTGGTGAGTGCACTACTACTGTTAGTTTGTGGGATGGTAAGTTCCCCAGCCCAGTTATGTTCTTTAGGGTGGTGTGTGCCCTGTTACGTGTAGGTTGTGGGGTGGCGTGTGCCCCAGTTCTTGTGTCTAGGGTGGGTAGTACCCTATTACGTTGAGGTCGTGGGGGTGGTGAGTGCCCCAGTTCTGGTTTTCAAGGGTGGTGAGTACCCTGTTGTGTTGAGGCTGTGGGGTGGTGAGTGCCCCAGTTCTGGTCTGTGGGGCGGTGAGTGTCCCAGTGCTGTTCCACAGGGTGGTGTGTACCCTGTTACGTGTTGGTTATGGGGCGGTGTGTGCCCCAGTTCTGTTCCACCACTCTGGGCGGTCTTGTGTGTTTTTCCCAAAGGAGGGGGATGGGCTTCATATCAATGTCTTTATTTTTGAGAGTGTACTGTATATGATTTCTTTTGCAATGTAAATGCTTTTCTTTCAGAATGCATTGTATATATTGTTGTTTGTGTTTGCTTCCTTTACTTCTGCATTTTGTTTCCCTAAGGAAGGGGGATATGTTATATTTGGCTTGTGTCTCTCTTTTCCCTGGCCGTGACTTCTCTGCTGCTCAGCTAGTGTGAATGTCAGAATGCCTGATGACCTCATGGAATGTTGGAGTGCCTGGCTGGTGTGTGGAGTGGCAGTTGATGGCAGGCAGGCTGAGCGGCAGGGAGGCTGCTCCTGGTTGGGGCTTGTCTTTTCTTATCTTGTACTTAACCTGGAACTAAGCGTGAATAAAGCTATCTTGTTTATACACTTGGCCAATGGACTTTTTCTATGTACAACAGTTTTGTATTCTAAATTTCTGCCTCCATTGTGAATTGGGAGTAGGGTGTGCATTTGGTGTTTTACACACAACTCGTTTATTCTTTGCAAAATGTACTTGTGTTTCTTCTAGCTTCGGATGTTTGTCTTTCTGCCTGTCTTTTTCTTTATTTCCAAGAGTGTTTTTTGTTATTCGCTTCCCACCGGTCTTTCTGTTATCATCTCAGTCTGGTTTCACTCCATTTCCCTTTCATGCTAGTATCTGTCCTTCTGCCATCCACTAGCTGCAAACGTTTTTCAACCTATGTATTTTTCTATTTGCCCTCCCCTCTATCTAGAAGCCTGTCTTCTGCTTTTTAAGTCTTTCAACCGACCTATCTTTCCCCCTTTTAAAATCCGCTGCACATCAGTAGCGCTTGTCTTTTCGACATTTTCTATCTGCTTTTCTTGTTTTCTCTCTGTCTGCCCGACTCTCCTATGTTCAAGCTGTGCATGGCTGCCCGAATGTGGTTGCCATTTTCTGTCTGAGTTCCCATCCGCTTGTCATTCCATTTGTCTTTTGCCGAATTTCTTTTTTACCCTTTTGTGTTTGTGTGCCGTTTGCTCATTCTCTGTCCTAGTGCTTAATGGTTGTTCTACTTTTCAGTCTGTCTTTCGTCATTTTTTTATTCGTCTGTCTACCTGGTTAAACCTATTTTTTTGATTTTTTTAACTGCCTGTTTTTTTATATTATTGTATCTGTCCCTTATCCTGCCTTTCTTCATTTTCCCCATTTGGTTTACTTGTCTGTATCCCTTCTTTAACTGTCTTCCTGCCTTGTTATCATTGTCTGTTTGCTTTTACTTTTTCCATAGCTAGCTTTTCTCCGCCTTTTATCTGCCTTCCTGTGTCTCTTTGCTGTGTGGCACCTGTCCGTCTGAATATTCGTTCATCCTTTTGCCTTTTTTTATATCTGCCTGCCTCCGCTTTAGCCATAGCTCACTGTAACTGTCTCTTTGTTGTGATTTTTTTTTTTTTTATCTGTGTGTTTCCCTTGTTATCTTTGTTTCTGTCTGTCTTGTCTCATTTTCTATCTATCTTAATCTTTTCTGCTTGCCTTTTGTGACAGTTGACCACTCTGTCTCTTTTCCCCTACTGCCCCTCTTTTCCTATTTTCTATGTGTGCATCTTCTCTGTTTTCTACTTTACTTGCCTTTTTTCATAAACTCCAACTGTCAGCCTCCTCACGCCCCCTTGCCTTTTCTATATGTTCCTGTTTTATTCTCATTATATATATTTTTTTTCTAATTCTCCCGCTTGTTTTGTACCTAACTCTAAACATTTGTGAAGTCATGCCATCTTGTCCCCGAGCTCTTTGGTACAATGCATGTAGATGCTTAGCAAGTGACAGTACAGCAGGACAGGCTTCTGCAATGGTTTACAAGGCTCACGTCATGGGTCAGAGGGACCTGAAGACAGACCGGCATTTCACAGCGCATATGTGCCCACACAGCGTACCTCTCCACTCCCTGCAGCAAGCACGCCAGTGGTGGACCCTAAGATTCTAGAGAAGCAATTCGTACTGCGTGGATCAATATGTCATAAGTCTCTTTTTGCACCTCTGTTGGTTCTTTCTGCACTTCACCTATTCTGCAAATTTCTGCATCCCTCTTGCCTATTTCTACACCCCTCTTCCCTTTTTGTCCACCTCTCCTGCTTCTTTCTACACTGTTCTTGCTTCTTTCTGCACCTCTCTTGCACATTTCTGTATCCCACTTGCCTCTTTCTGCACCCCTGCACCCCTGTTCCCTCTTTCTGCACCTTTCTTGCCTTCTTCTGCACTTGTCTTGACTCTTTCTGCACCTCTGTTGCTTCTTTCTGCACTTCTCTTGCCTCTTTCTGCACACCTCTTGCCTCTTTCAGCACCTCTGTTGCTTCTTTGTGTACCTCTCTTGCCTCTTTCTGTAACCCTCTTGCCTCTTTGTGCACCTCTCCTGCCTCATTCTGCACCTCTCTTGCCTTCTCATGCAGTTCTCTTGCCTCTTTCTGCACTTCTTTTACTTCGATCTGCACTTCACTTGCCTCTTTCTGTCCCCCTCTTGCCTCTTTCTGCACCTCTGTTGGTTCTTTCTGCACTGCTCTTGCTTCTTTCTGCACCTCTGTCCCAAATTTCTGCATCCCTCTTGCCTCTTTCTGCATCCCTCTTCCCTATTTCTGCACCTCTTTTGCCTCAGTCTGCCCACCTGTTCCCTCTTTCTGCACCCCTTTTGCCTATTTCTGCAACTCTCTTGCCTCTTCCTGCAGTTCTCTTGCCCCCTTCTGCACCTCACTTGCCTCTTTCTGCACCTCTGTTGGTTCTTTTGCACTGCTCTTGCTTCTTTCTGCACCTCTCTTGTAAATTTCTGTACCCGTCTTACCTCTTTCTGCACCCCTCTTACCTCTTTCTGTACCTCTCTTGCCTCTATCTGCACCCCTGTTCCCTCTTTCTGTACCTCTTTTGCCTGTTTCTGCAAGTCTCTTGCCTCTTTCTGCAGTTCTCTTGTCTCCTTCTGCACCTCTGTTGCTTCTTTCTGCACTTCTCTTGCCTCTTTCTGTACCCCCATTGCTTCATTCTGCACTTCTCATGCTTCTTTCTGCACCTGTCTTGCTTCTTTCAGCACCCCTGTTGTGTCTTTCTGCACTCGTCTTCCCTCTTTCTGCACCTCTCTTGCCTCTTTCTGCACCTCACTTGCCTCTTTCTGCACTTCTCTTGCTTCTTTCAACACCTCTGTTGCTTCTTTCAGCAATTCTCTTGCCTCTTTCTGCACTTCTCTTGACTGTTTTTGCACCTCTCTTGCCTCTTTCTGTACCTCTCCTACCTCTTTCTGCACCTCACTTGCTTCTTTCTGCACCCGTCTTGCCTTTTTCTGTACCCCTCTTCCCTCTTTGTGCAACTCTTTCTACACCTCTCTTCCCTCTTTCTGCCCCACTCTTGCCTCTTTCTGTACCTCATTAAAGATAATGGGGTAACCCAGTAACGCTCAGAACCTGAGTAAGTATGCTTAAGAAAAACAATGGTTCTGTCGGGGAGATCAACTGATTTGCACCAAGTACTTAATACATTAAAGAAAATATGTTTTAGTCATATAATAAAGTAACACACCAAGAAAAAGCAACCAATTTATGCCAAAAAACGAATTTCTTTACTTTATATTTGTATATATGCAAATCAATAAGCAGGCTGTCTATGACAAAAAACACATACGACGAATGAGCCAATGGCTGTGTGGTACAATTAGTGACTGGTAGTGATATGTGACAAAGTGCTTTACATAGGTGACATAAATAACATATATATATACAAACAATATTTAACATGTAAGTCCACAACTCAATGCATAAATCCCAACGGAAGATATGATTTTCTGTTCAGGTCAGGGAATTGCGTGGACTAATTAAAACAACAACGTCGACGTTTCGACCCTTAACGGTTGTGCAGATTAGTAAGCATCAGGGGCGGGTCTTCATCAGGACAGAGGGGAGAAAGGTGACAGCCTGTTGAATAATGAATAAACGAATGAGAGGTGTGTATGCTAGGCATGGAGAAAGCAAGAGGTGCAAAAGCAACTTCATGCTTACCAAACAACTTGAAGTCCTATGTTTATGCGCATCCAACTTTGCAACGATATTCAGGGAGGTGTCAGCCGACACCTCTAACTCACATCCATAGATTGTGGTTCTGGAAATAACGCAAAGTATTTAATAAAATGTGGTACCGTTTATGTGCCTCAAAACATTTATCATTAGCTGTATGTGATGGGGGAGGCACGGTCAGATGCCTACATACCTGTTTAAATCATAAAAATCTTTCTTCACCAGCCGGTGGAAATGAATAGTGTGGGGCCGCCAAGGCGATCAAATGACTGTGGAGGCAAAGAGGGCAGTCAGTACTGTTACTGAACCGCTCATAGATTGCATTTATTTACACCCATGTGGATATAGTGAATGAGCCGTCAATGTGTACCCATGTATGCCGAGGAAAAACGTCCTTCCCTTACATTCAAAGTAGTGGTGTCATGCTGGACGTGGAAACCAAGACCTTGCATCCGAAGTAGGGGTGTCAAGCTAGGCGTAGACCGCAATGAGTCACAACCATTACATCATAACATCATACGAACCCAACTGATGGGTGGGTGCAATTTAGGGTACTGTACACAAGGTGGCAGAAAAGGCATATGTAACTATTTAACGCGATCATCTATACATAAAAGTGCCCAAAGTCGATCTAAATGGATTTACACACAGTCGCGCAGTGGAGCATTCTAATGTTTATTCCATACTCGCAATAACGAGGTGTGCGCGACTTCTGTTCTCTATGGGGGGGCCAAACGAACATGGCAGCTTACTTGAGAAAAGGAATAGGAGAGACGTCCTCGTTCGTCCGTGTCTGCTTAATTGTGCGAACGCGGTCGAGGCGAATGTCAGTATTTGACAATTCTCGTGTGGCCGCGTACGTGCCAGAGTGAAGGTGCCGGAAGGTGCAGCAGCTAAATCGTGTGGTGTATCTCAATTGTTCAAAAACCGGCAAAGATTCCAAGCGGTGGAATGGATGTCTCAAGTTATATCGCACATTTAAACCCATAACAACCATTCTGTTAACAAAACCTGATACATTAACCCTGGGTAATCACGGAGACATTGTACATTTTAACTTTCAAGTAAAATACACTCGCTATGGATAATCAGTGGACTTTGAACATCTATAATTGTAGTTTTAACTAGCCGTATATTTCGGTAGAAAATGTAAACATTGGGCATAGTAATACAGCATTGTACACATATGATAAAACGTAGCTCAAATAGCATAGAGTGCATACAAGGCACATCTCGCAATTTCAATATATAGCATATGCCGTCTGGAAATGAAATAGTGCTCAAGATTAACCAATGAAGGATTACAAGGTTTAAACCCTAAACCAACGAAAATTAGTCATTTGTTGGATCGTGAGGATTACCAATGTATATTATTATATTGTTTTACATATTTATACATACTCATTGTTCTGTTATTCATACATGGATCAAAGAAGAGATCTAGTAAGGTAACATGAGTTAGTCAGCAGGTTCAGAGGTAGTTAGACTATGGGTTATATCCTGCCCATTTGTTTACATGTTACATGAAGGTATCGGCTTACAGGGGTTTGTTTTATAGCCTGCCCATCTGTTTGCATGTTTCCTCCTGTTCGTTTAATCCTTGGCTCACAGCATCTAGAATATGGATCCAACGGCACTCTTTATAATTCAAAGAGGTGGTGATGCTACCACCCCTTGGGTGCAAGGTGATTTTTTCCAGAACCCACCATTCAAGATGGTCAGCAGTGTGTCCCACACTAGAATAGTGTTCGACCATTGGGGCTCCTGGACTTTGCATTTAATTCTGCTAGTATGTTGCAAAATCCTATTTTTAACTTTTTGTGTGGTCTGTCCCACGTAGATCTTTTGGCAGGGGCATCTGATGGCATAAATGATGTTCTGACTGTTGCAATTCGTGAATTGAGTAAGATCATATGTTTTGCCTCAATGCATGAATGTGGATCCTGTTAGAGTCAATTGACACGCCTTGCAGTGGCCGCATCTATGGTGGCCTGTTACAGGTGGTAAGTTTAATTGCTGTCTGATATCTGGTGCAGGCGGTGTATCTAAATAAGAGGAGACCACATAGTCTTTCACATTTTTGGCACGTTTAAAGGAGAACATAGGTTCTTCTATCATGTTGATTTCAGAATCCGACAAGATTCCAGTATTTTTTAATTACTTTTTTAATGTCATGACTTCTGGTATTAAAGGTGGTAACACAAATTACTTTGTCTAATTTTTCATCACGGGTTTGCACTTCCAGAAGGGATTCTCGGGGTCTATACCACGCCCTCTTCCTTGCTCTGTTCAGCAGTCCCTTCAGGTATCCTCTTTCTCTCATTTTGGAGATTAAGATGTCAGTTTCCTTAAAGAAATCCTTGCGCCTAGAGCAGTTGCGGCGCAATCGTAAAAATTGCCCGTAGGGCAGATTGTCTCTAAGATTTCTCGGGTGATGAGAGTTATATTTTAGGAGGGTATTGTGGTCTGTAGGTTTTTTATACAGATTCATCACAATTTTGTCATCTTCAATTTCCAGTGTGAGGTCCAAGAAGGGTATTGAGTCTCTGTTGTAAGACATAATTAATTGGATGTCCTGTGAGCACGTATTTAGCCATGTTATAAAATCAGTCAGTTGATTTTCAGTGCCTGTCCATATTATCAAAATATCATCTATGTAGCGCTTCCATATAGTGATATTGTCGAGGAAGGGATTCAGGTCTGTGTAGATGTTATGGTCTTCCCAACTGTCCATGAACAGGTTAGCCAGACTAGGAGCGACACCCAGCCCCCATAGCTACTCCATTGCACTGATAGAAAAATGTGTTTTTAAAGATAAAGTAGTTCTTCGTCATGGCAATTTGTAGGAGTTGTACTAAAAATTCCGTAGGGATCCAGCGTGGTGAAGGACGTTTCTCAAGGACATTCCTGATAACCTCAATCGCTTCTTCCTGTGGTATGTTGGTGTATAGGGAGCACACATCAAGTGTCATGAGAAACTGTGATGATTTGTCGAAGGGCTGGTTCTCAATCAGTTGGATAGTGTGCATAGTGTCACGGAGAAAAGATCTTGTCTCCAAAACAAACGGCTGTAGGAAGCTATCTATGTATTGATTCAGAGGCTCCAAGATTGATCCGCAACCCGAAACAATCGGTCTCCCAGGTGGTTTTAGTAAATTCTTGTGTATTTTTGGGATGGTATATATAGTTGGGATCCTGGGACTGGTTTTGTTGAGGAAATTAAATTCAGGTTCTGAGAGAAATCCTTCCGCAAGGCCTTTGCCTTTAAGATCTTGTATTAGCTTTGATATTTCCTTAGTGGGATCTCGGTTAATGCGGGTGTAACTGGTCTCACAATTCAGTTGTTGGTCGATTTCCTCTATGTAATCTTCAGTGTTTTGGACAACCACTGCGCCCCCTTTGTCCGCGGTCTTTATCACGATGGCTCTGTTATTACTTAAGGATTGTAAGGCTTGTCTTTCATCCTTAGAGATGTTGTGTTTAATGTATTTTGTGTTTTCCAAAAGGGTCATGACTTCAGTCATCACTATTTTCTCATAGGCTAGAATTTTTTCACTCATAAAGTATGAAGCAGGAGTGAAGGTGGATGCTGGGCGGAATTCAGTAGCTGCGGCTTTTCTGGAGTATTGATTATTCTTCACGTAGAAATATTTAAGTCGGATCTTTCTGAAGAACTATTGCAACTCTAACTTGATGTTGAAAGTATTTGGGGGAGTGGTAGGGATAAAGGACAAACCCTTTGCCAAGATATCATGTTCAGCCTTGTTGAGGGTATAGCTGGAGATGTTAATGATGGGATCTCTTTTAGTTACTTCCACTGTGCTTATTTGACACGTCGCCAATGCTAAGTCAGGCCGCATGCCTGGATCGTTCACTGGTTCTGTTATGGTTTCAATGGCAACCTCCTGTTGTCTTATTTATTTTAACAACTTCTAGAGCGCACAAATACCCTTGGGTGTCTCGGCGCTATGGACTGTAAAGAGTAGCAGAGGACCGGTTACCTATTGTTCAAAGAGCCAAGTTTTGACCTGTTTCCTAAAAGATAACAATGTAGGACTGGTCTTAATTTGTATGGGAAGCGAGTTCCATAGTTTAGCTGTAGCCACTATAAATCTTCTATCACCCCAGTTAACTTTCTTGGTTCTGGGGATGATCAGAAGGTTGGCATCTGCTGAACGCAAGGCTCTACTAGGCATATATGCTAGAAAGGCTTTTTTCAGGAATTCAGGTCCTGCATCATGCACTGCCTTATAAGCGATACACAGCGCCTTAAATTTAGTTCTCTTTTTTATGGGCAACCAGTGAAGCTGGCGTAACACTTTAGTAACTGAATTAAACTTTGGAGTACCTGTTAGTGTCCTGGCGGCTGCGTTCTGTATCAGTTGCAGCCTACTTAGAACTTTTTCTTGAGCGTTAACTAGCAGGCCATTACAATAATCGACCTTTGACATAACCAGAGCACTAATGAGAGTTTTACCAGTATTAATTGGGATGAAAGGTAACAGTTTCTTTATCGTCCTTAAGACATAAAAAGCTGAAGAGACCACTGAATTAACATGGTGTATAAAAGACAGGCTGTCATCAAATATAACACCTAGGTTTCTGGCCTTCTTAACAGGAGTGGGGGTAATCCCATCTCAACTGGCCACCAGGTTGGAGACCACCCCGGGGCAAGGTTACCAAAGACCATTACCTCGGTTTTCTCAGAGTTAAGTTTAAGGCAGTTATTTGCCATCCATGAGCTAATGGCCAACATACCATCATGGAAACTCGCTGCCACCGCCTCTCCATCTTTATGCACTGCCAGCACCAGTTGCGTGTCGTCGGCATACGACGTAAGACTCATCCCAAAGGATTTTATTACTCGTGCCAAGTCCGACACATATATATTAAACAAAGTCGGACTTAGCGACGATCCCTGAGGGACTCCACAGGGGAGAGAGAAAACTGATGAGTGAAAAGTACCCATACTGACTGACTGGGTTCGATTGGAGAGGAAGGAGGCCAGAAGTGCTTTAGCCTTCCGTCCGATGCCTATGGCTGAGACACGGTTGATCAAAGTAACATGATCAACCGTGTCAAAAGCTGCTGATAAATCCAGAAGCACCAAGACTGCGGCACCTCCTCTATCAAGTACCATTCTAATTTCTTCTGATGCTTTAATGAGTGCCGTCTCCGTACTATGTCCTTTCCTAAAGCCAAATTGAGTGTCATCTAGCAGTTTATTCTCTTCAATGTACTGCGCCAGCTGGATGTTCATAATTTTCTCGAAAATCTTTGCTGGAAAAGGTAGACGTGCAATAGGTCTATAGTTTTTGGTCTCTCCCGGGTCAAGATTACTTTTTTTTAACAGTGGCTGAATGATAGCCTTTTTCCAAATGGACGGATAAGTGCCTGAGCAAAACATGGAGTTGCAAATGTTCGCTAGATTCATGCCTATCAGGTCCGGAATCATTTTTAGGACTAGTGGGGGGCATGGGTCAGACGGAGAGCCTGATTTAACTGTGTTGACTAAACCAGTAATCTGTTCCACCGACACTGGTCTAAATTCCATAAAAATGGGTGTATCTCTGTCTCTATTATTATCCACCAATTGATTCCGGTCCGCCATAGGGGCGGAGAAATTGGAATATATTTGGCCTACTTTGTCTTGAAAGTAGCTGGCTAAGGAGTCACAAAGTGATTGAGAAGCATCCTTAGTGGAATTCACCACTGGCCCTGTCAGATTGGACACTACCTGAAACAGTTGTTTGGTTGAATTTTATGCGGTTTCAATTTTTCTAGTATAATAAATACTTTTTTCTTTAATTATAAGATGTTTGTATTTTGTCAGAGCCGCCTTATAACGTATTTTTTCAGTGTCATCATATTCTAGGCGCCAGTGTCTTTCTTGATTTCTACACTGTTGTTTCTCCAATCTAAGTGCATCAGTAAACCATGGCGCTGAGGGAGTCTTTCTATTTTTGGAAGCTGTTTTGTAAGGTACTAATCTACTAAATGTATTTTGGAGCCATTCAGTATAATTATTAGAAGCCAGTTCAGGGTCTGGCACAGCTTCTGGTTGTGAATCTATTAAGTGTTGTTTAAGATTGACTTGATCAATGCTATTCCAGGCCCTAAATTGCTTAGAAGGGTTAGATCCTGTGACCATGTGGGTGGACTGAGGTATCGTGATGTCAAATAAAATTGCACAATGGTCAGACCATGTCAGGGGAAGAATCTTCCTTATAGAGATATGATCATTGTTTGAAAACAAACCGTCTAGTGTGTGCCCAGCTGAGTGAGTAGGCATCCTCACTTTTTGAGAAAGTCCTAGTACCTCTAGTTCTGAAATGAGGGCTATAGACTCTCTATCAGTGAGGGCCTCCAAATGGAAGTTAAAATCTCCCAGAATCGTGAAATTGGGTTCATCCGCCCCCGGTTCCAGTAGGTTGCCTATAGCTGATAGGAAATCTCCCCTGGGGCCTGGTGGACGGTATAAAAGGATTCCCTTGAAGGACTGTTGTTTAGTAAGCATTATATTAAAATTAAATGCTTCACAGACTGCGGTGGTAATCACCTCAGTCCTAACTGAAAACTCATCTCGATAGATGAGTGCTAGTCCTCCTCCTTTCTTCCAGGTTCTATCACATCTGTAGACCGAGAAGCCTTCAGGAGTAACAATACAAAAATCTGGGCCAGCTGAGAGGTCAGCCCATGTTTCTGTAATGAATAACAGGTCCAGATTACATTTATCTAATAATTCTGCTATCTCATATTTATGTTTAGGGAGAGAGCGCGCGTTGACCAATGCGCAATGGATCATATCCTTCTTTTTAGGGTTTTTTGGGATTGTCGAATTAAATCCCATTTCCATGGGGTCTATGAATATCCTGTCATAAGCCTCTAATCTAAACCCACAGGTTGGACATAAACCTGTAACATCGTTGGAGGGGGTTTCCAAATTAAAAAGTGGACAAACCTGCTTACAATAATTACTGACACCACGAATGGCCATTAATTGCTCGCTGGAATATAATCTTACCCTCCTCTTACTCTCTGGTCGGCCTGGACCAGAGGTCCTGGCCCTAGGCCCGATCCAGGCACGGACGGGCGCAGACGGGCTTGCCTTTGGCGCGCCGGCAACGCGCCCGCTGCGCCCGACCGCTGCGCGACGGCGCCATATGATTATTTTATAGTGTGGGAGGCGGGAAGGCCAGGCCGATCAAAGAGGGCCTGACAACTAGAGCGCCCACCTCTCCACACTGAGCACAGGAAGTGAGGGTAAAATTAAAACTGTCTCCGCCTCTTCTCCCTCCACTCAATCAGCCCGAAGAGCTGCGGTGGACCGGGGAGAGGGCGGAAGATACGGAAGATGCAAGTAAGCCAGCAAATTATCACCAACACAAATGTAGGCAGTAAAAAGTTTGCAGTTTGCAGTAAAACGTTAAAACATTAAAACGTTAAAATAAGCGTTTACCATAAAACGTTTAAAATGCAACAATAGAGCGCGAAGCCTCTGCGCTAACCTTCTGGTCCGCTGCGCGACGGCGCCATATGATTATTTTATAGTGTGGGAGGCGGGAAGGCCAGGCCGATCAAAGAGGGCCTGACAACTAGAGCGCCCACCTCTCCACACTGAGCACAGGAAGTGAGGGTAAAATTAAAACTGTCTCCGCCTCTTCTCCCTCCACTCAATCAGCCCGAAGAGCTGCGGTGGACCGGGGAGAGGGCGGAAGATACGGAAGATGCAAGTAAGCCAGCAAATTATCACCAACACAAATGTAGGCAGTAAAAGTTTGCAGTTTGCAGTAAAACGTTAAAACATTAAAACGTTAAAATAAGCGTTTACCATAAAACGTTTAAAATGCAACAATAGAGCGCGAAGCCTCTGCGCTAACCTTCTGGTCCGCTGCGCGACGGCGCCATATGATTATTTTATAGTGTGGGAGGCGGGAAGGCCAGGCCGATCAAAGAGGGCCTGACAACTAGAGCGCCCACCTCTCCACACTGAGCACAGGAAGTGAGGGTAAAATTAAAACTGTCTCCGCCTCTTCTCCCTCCACTCAATCAGCCCGAAGAGCTGCGGTGGACCGGGGAGAGGGCGGAAAGATACGGAAGATGCAAGTAAGCCAGCAAATTATCACCAACACAAATGTAGGCAGTAAAAAGTTTGCAGTTTGCAGTAAAACGTTAAAACATTAAAACGTTAAAATAAGCGTTTACCATAAAACGTTTAAAATGCAACAATAGAGCGCGAAGCCTCTGCGCTAACCTTCTGGTCCGCTGCGCGACGGCGCCATATGATTATTTTATAGTGTGGGAGGCGGGAAGGCCAGGCCAATCAAAGAGGGCCTGACAACTAGAGCGCCCACCTCTCCACACTGAGCACAGGAAGTGAGGGTAAAATTAAAACTGTCTCCGCCTCTTCTCCCTCCACTCAATCAGCCCGAAGAGCTGCGGTGGACCGAGGAGAGGGCGGAAGATACGGAAGATGCAAGTAAGCCAGCAAATTATCACCAACACAAATGTAGGCAGTAAAAAGTTTGCAGTTTGCAGTAAAACGTTAAAACATTAAAACGTTAAAATAAGCGTTTACCATAAAACGTTTAAAATGCAACAATAGAGCGCGAAGCCTCTGCGCTAACCTTCTGGTTATAGGTTGCTCCACTTCCGTTGGTGTCTCAGCGTTCTTGCTCAACACAACGTCCCTATCCACTGGTCTGGAAATCACCAGCGATAAGTCTGACGGCGAGTTCGAATCTCTCCATGGTTCTGTTGTGGTTGAAATCGCACCCTCGTGTTGCCCCGTTGGTTGTTCTTCGCCTGATTCCATCTCGGCGGTCTCCCCCAACCTGGGTCTCTGTTGTTCCACGTGGGTTCGCCTAAAAAAGGAGATGAGGCAGAAGGCCCAAAGGTATCCTGGTATTGGGGCCCTGATTGATATGTTGGTCCTTGTTGGTACGTAGATCCCTGTTGGTATGTACGTTGGTCTGTACTTGGTCTTTCGGAGTCACTTTCCGATCCACTTCCAAAGGAGGAATTCAAGAAAGTGGCAAATCTCCGAGAGCTTTGTCTGTTACGATTGGTGTAGAAACCTTGTGAATCTTGTATGTAATAATCTTCACTAAGGTATGGATACGTGTTCTTTTTGTCGTATGCCTTGATGTCTTTGGCCAATTTTTCCAATTTGTTGTTCAGTGTCGTGGTGTTGAACTCAGCGGTTGCCTTTTCCGCTCGTTCTAGAGCTTCTTTCGCGTTTCTCAGTGATCTGTCCTCTAGGATCTCTTTTTTGAGGTCGGCTATTTCCTGTGACAGTTTCTTTACGTATTCAAGCGCTGTCTCAACTCCCAACACCATCCAGTGCCAGGAGCAATTATTTGCCACAAAACTGAACCCCTCACGGAATTTTGGGAGATCGATGAAGATGGCCGGCTCGTTCCGAACCTGCAACCCCTTCGCGATAATGTTCGCTTGTAGGTATTTTGTTAGGAGGTGGCCATGCAGACGTGTACGGATGAGTTTTTTCTCCAGTCTCTCTAATCGAGATAGTTTGTCGTTCAGAGTGGTGTCTATAGGCGGCCCCACATTATTCATTTCCACCGGCTGGTGAAGAAAGATTTTTATGATTTAAACAGGTATGTAGGCATCTGACCGTGCCTCCCCCATCACATACAGCTAATGATAAATGTTTTGTGGCACATAAACGGTACCACATTTTATTAAATACTTTGTGTTATTTCCAGAACCACAATATATGGATGTGAGTTAGAGGTGTCGGCTGACACCTCCCTGAATATTGTTGCAAAGATGGATGCGCATAAACATAGGACTTCAAGTTGTTTGGTAAGCATGAAGTTGCTTTTGCACCTCTTGCTTTCTCCACGCCTAGTATACACACCTCTCATTCGTTTATTCATTATTCAACAGGCTGTCACCTTTCTCCCCTCTGTCCCGATGAAGACCCGCCCCTGATGCTTACTAATCTGCACAACCGTTAAGGGTCGAAACGTCGACGTTGTTGTTTTAATTAGTCCACGCAATTCCCTGACCTGAACAGAAAATCATATCTTCCGTTGGGATTTATGCATTGAGTTGTGGACTTACATGTTAAATATTGTTTGTATATATATATGTTATTTATGTCACCTATGTACAGCACTTTGTCACATATCACTACCAGTCACTAATTGTACCACACAGCCATTGGCTCATTCGTCGTATGTGTTTTTTGTCTTTCTGTACCTCAGTTGCTTCTTTCTGCACTTCTCTTCCCTCTTTCTGCACCCTTCGTGCCTCTTTCAGCACCTCTGTTGCTTCTTTCTGCACTTCTCTTCCTTCATTCTGCACCCCTCATGCCTCTTTTTGTACCCCTCTTGCCTCTTTGTGCACCTCTCCTACCCCTTTCTGCACCACTCTTGCCTCTTTTTGCACCTCTGTTGGTTCTTTCTGCACCTCTGTGCCAAATTTCTGGATCCCTCTTGCCGCTTTCTGCACCCCTCTTCTCTCTTTTTGTACCTCTCTTGCCCCACTCTGCCCACCTGTTCCCTGTTTCTGTACCCCTTTTGCCTGTTTCTGCAACTCTCTTCCCTCTTTCTGCAGTTCTCTTGTCTCCTTCCGCACCTCTGTTCCTTCTTTCTGCACCTCTCTTGCAAATTTCGGCACCCCTCTTGCCTCTTTCTGCACCCCTCTTGCCTCCTTCTGCACCTCTGTTGGTTCTTTCTGCACTGCTCTTGCTTCTTTCTGTACCTCTTTTGCCTGTTTCTGTACTTCTCTTGCCTCATTCTGTACTCAAATGGGAAGTGCAAGCTGTCAAGTTTAAAAGTCTGTGTGCTCTCGTGACTGAGGTATATGTCTACTTGTATATGTATTCTTACATGTGTTATGCATCTGAAGATGGTAGCTTAAAAAGCGGGTAACTTCTCCAATAGGTGGTCAAATCTTCTCAGTTCTGCTCTGTCATTCGGTTGCACAGGCAGACATGTCGTATGTATACATGTGTTATAGAGCCCCTCAAATATACTATTGAATACAATGTGCCCTGTATTGTGAGCAGAAAGAAATGCATGCACCTTCTTTTACACAAATTTACAGAGTATGCTGTTTGAAACACAAGTATTTAAGTGTTTGTATGTTTATTTTAATTTAACATGTCACTACGTAAAAGCATAGACACGCATGCATACCGTCACAAACTTGGTCAGACTTACAACAGTGATATCCTTAGGATTGCTGTTTTATATTTGGTAGGCCTAACATTCTGAGCACTCGATTAATAGTGAACCTTCAAGAGAAAAGTGAGGCTTAAGACATCTTCGGAGAAGGATTAGTGATTAGGGTACTTTGTATGAGTCTGTTGTAAGGTACAGTCAAAGTAGGCCTCTTTCTGAACCTCTGTTGGTTCTTTCTGCACATCTCTTGGTTCTTTCTGCACCTTTCTTCATCTTTCTGCACATGTCCTACCTATGTAGGCATATTTAGAAATTAGCATTTAAAAAACCTTACAAATTCACTGAAAAAACCAGAGGTTTCATGGACGTTATAGTTAGGAATTAGCAGTTAAAAAACCTTTGAAATTCACTGAAAAAAACAGAGGTTTCAGGGACGTTACAGTTAGAAATTACCATTTAAAAAACCTCAGAAATTCACTGAAGAAACCACAGGTTTCAGGGACGTTATAGTTAGTTGGACATTTCACTCGTATAAAACCAGAGAAATTCGGCCGTTATAGTTAGTTGAGCTAACTATAACTCGCGCCCCCGCAATGCACTGCTGATGACGTCACATATTACATCACTCATGACATGGTCAGTGACATCACTGATGACATCACTGATGACATCACTGATGACATCATCCACGTGATCATCTGATGCACCTCCTCACACCCTAATATAACCTTTGATACACCCCCTCTAAAATACAGACTACCATTCTCGAAACTATAGACACACCAATACCAGTTAGTACATACCCACTCACTGATTCATAGGTCTACACACACATCCACTCACCCATACAGTCACTCATACACGCAGTCACTCATCAATATAGCCACTGAAATATGCACTCATACACCTATACAGATACTCACACAACACCACTAACCATAGAGTTACTCACACACCTAGTCAGTCATGCAAAGAATCAATCACACTCCCATTTACTCACCTATACAGTTATACACACACCACCTCACTTATTCATACAGATACTAACACATACTTACTCTCTTATACAATCACTGACACAAGCACACACTCATCCATCAAGCCACTCTCACAATCACTCACTCTCACATATAGTCATTTATATAGTCCAACACTCACATATACTGCCTTTCACATATGTAGTTACTCACACATGTACCACTGAGACATCCATTCACTCACCAACACACCCATACACACACTCACCCACCCATACAGCCCTTCACAGATGCACTCTTGAACCCGTACACCCAGTGAATTACCCACTCACACATCTATGCAAAGTCACACACCCCCCACCCACCCACACAGACACTCAGGCACCCATACAGATACTCAGACAACCAATCAATAACCTATGTAGACACTCATGTAGCTACTCCCCAACCCATGCAGCCGCTTACACACCAACTGACAGACTGATACAGACATTCACACAGTTTAGTCACTAACCCATGCATTCAGTAAGACACGTTTAATTACTCACTTATACAGTCAGTCACGCACCTACTAAATCATCCATTCAGACACTCATACACCCACTCATTCTTCAATACACCTTGGCTAATATATATATAAAAACATATTTAAACTTTACAGAAACACACAGTCACTGGATGATGTCATCAGTGATGTCATTTGAGATGTCATCAGTGATGTCATCAGTGATGTCACTGACCATGTCATGAGTGATGTAATATGTGACGTCATCAGCAGTGCATTGTGGGGGCGCCAGTTATAGTTAGCTCAACTAACTACAATGGCCGAATTTCTCTGGTTTTGTACGAGTGAAATGTCGAACTAACTATAACGTCCCTAAAATCTGTGGTTTTTTCAGTGAATATATATATATTTATAGTAAGGACCATGTTTCCGTAGGAAAAGCGTTATTGACTTACCTATATCTTTGGCACCATTTGACAAATCTTCACAAAAGTTTCCCAAAAAAGTGCCCCGGGGATTCTAGTGCATGGAAAGTTTTGGGGTGATCCATCAATCTGGGGCCGAGAAAAAGGGGGGGGGAAGTGTGTCGGCTCCTGCTATGTCCCGGGATGGCCACCCCGGGACATAGCTGTTTGCTTTTCCTTGGCAAAGCAAAAGCAAACACTCCGCTATCAAAGAGCTCCCACTTGCTGGAAGCTGAGTTTTCATCTCTTTCCCTGCCTCATGCGGACAGGGAAAGAGATGAAACAATTGCTCTTGCACGCAGGGAGTTGCATTTCCAGCAGCTCCTTGTGTGCGACAGCAATGCCAGCTCTCGCAGGAGGCGGGAAGCCGGCTTGGACCTTGGGGGCCTTGAGGCTCCCCCCTCTGTCCCATAGCACACTGGGTGCCCTGGGTGGGACCAGGGCACCCAGGGGTACATGGCTTGGCCCCAGGGGATGGGGGTCCCCGGATCCAAAATGGGCTTTGGAAGGGGGGCTGCGCGTCCCTCCTCCCCAAGGCCAGGCAAAAGGAGATTGGGGTCCCCGGAACCAAAAATGGCCCAGGGAGGGGGCCATGCATCCCCCTTCCCACATGCAATTATGGCCAGGCCCCGGGGATGGGGTCCCCAGGGACAAAATCCACCTGGGGATGGGGGCTGCGTGGCCCCCTTCACCCATTGAATAGTGGCCGGGCCCCGGGATGGGGCCCCGAGGCCAAAATTGGCCTTGGGAGGAGAGCCATCGGCCCTCCTCTCCCATTGAATTGTTGCAGGCCCACATTGCCAAATGCACACAAGGTTGCTGGAGACATTTCCTCGTGCTGCATTACGCTGCTGTAGTGTAGAATAGGCACTGGACATTTACCCAACGAGGTAGCACTTACTAAGCAACCAGTAGAAAGTACTCCAATTGGGTAGATATTTTCCACAAAACTGTGGAGTCGTGTAAACGGGCAGGTGAGCTTCTGTTCTGGCCATAATGCTAATTTCACAGAAATTAAACCTCAACAGGAAGCACTTACAAATATAAACATAGCAGGTGCCCCAGTTGAAGCTCCACCTCTGTAAAGGACAAATGATCCTAACTCCTGGGCTTGGCGAAGGCAAAGCAAGTGTGTTTTTCTCGGCAATTCCACATTGAAAGACGATGTGAAATCCTTCGTGGAGATAAATGCATCGTTGATCTATTGGAGCCCAATCTGTATGTGACTGTGACAAGTGGGTTCTTTCTTCTCCAGGTGAGAGCAGAGTCCATGGTTCTCCATTTAAAATTACTACAAGTATGCAAAGGTCTTCCCGCCTTTTGCCAGGATGATGCAAAGCTTACCATAAGGCCCCTCAGTGCGTTTCCCACCAATTTTGGTGGCGCATTTTTGATGCCGAGGAATATGAGGACATCTCCACCAAAGAAAGAAGCATTTACTTCATATAGTTAAGAAGAAGTACCCTTGTTTGGTGGAGATTTACCTCTTTGTACTATCGTCGTCTTCTCTACAGGAAGATTCATGTTATCACAAATTTCTGGATAAAGATGCACGAGGAACAATCACATTGACAAACGCACACAAGGTCACTAGAGACATTTCCTCGTGGTGCATTATGCAGCTGTAGTGTAGAATACGTACTGGACATTTATCCAAGGAGGTAGCACTGAGTAATTAACTAGTAGAAAGTACTCCACTTGGGCAGATATTTTGTGCAAAACTGTGGACTCTTTTAGGATAAAGGAGGAGGTGCGGTTCCATTCTGTCCCAGTCACTGACACAGCTACTAACATACCCACACAGACACTTAGACACACACTCACACACTCAGGCACTCACACTCCTGCTGACAGACCTACTCAGACACTGATATACCAACTCACAGCCCCACTCAGACACTCACAGACCCACTCACAGACCTACTCACAGACCTAGTCAGACACTCACATGCACTCATAGACCAACTCAGACACTCATGCACCCACTCACTGATGAACTCAGACACACTCACACAACTCACAGACCTATTCAGGCACTCATGCACCCACTCACAGACCCACTCAGACACGTACACACACTCACAGATCTACTCAGAGACTCACACACTGACTCACATACCCACTCAGGGACTCACACACCTACTCACAGAACCACTCAGAGACTCATGCACCCACTCACAGACCTGCTAATACATTCATGCACTCACTCACAGACTGACCTACACACTCATGGAGGCACTCGCAAACCCACTCAGACACTACCACACCCACTCACAGACCCACTGGGCTATTCACTCAGACACTCATTCACCCACTCAGATACCCATTCAGACACTCACGCACATACTCAAAGACCCACTGAGACACTCACACACCCACTCACACAGCCAGTGAAACACTTATGCAGCCACTCCCAGACCCACACACCCACTCACACACCCATTGAGACACTCACTCACGCACTCACTCACACACCCACTGAGACACTCAAAGTAAACAAAGGTTACAGCGACGTTATAGCTAGGAATCAACATTTAAAAAATGTTGAAATTCACTTAAAAAACCAAAGGTTACAGGGACATTATAGTTAGGAAATAGATTTTTTTTTAAACCTTAGAAATTCACTAAAAAAACAAAGGTTACACAGACGCTATAGTTAGGCTCAGATTTCACTCATACAAAACCAGTGAAATTCACCAATATAGTTACCTGAGCTAACTATAGCTTACGCCCCTGCAATGCACTGTTTATGACCTCACTTACATCACTCATGACATGGTCAGTGACACAACTGATGACATCTCAAATGACATCACTGATGACATCATCCACAGAAACACTCACACATGCACTCACACCCTTATGCAACCTTTTGTACACCCACTCAACCACCTACACAACCACTCACATACCCATTCACAGACCTGTGCAAGTACTCACACAATCACTCACTCATCCATAGAGCCACTAATGCACCCACCTACTCACTCATACAGCCACTCATACAACCACTCACTCACCCATACAGCTACTTATACAACCAGTCACTCACCCATACAGTCACTTACACAGCCACACACTCACCCATACAGCCTCGCAACACAGCCACTCACTTATCCATACAAGCACTCACACACTCACTCACACACCCATACAACCACTTACATACTCATTCACACATCTACACAAGCAGTCCCACATCTGCTCAGTCACCCATACAGCCATTCACACAAACACTCACTCTCCAACACAGCCACTCACACAGCAACTCTTTTAATCAAATGCACCCTCAAACAGCCACTCGCTCACCCATACAGACACTTACACACCCACTCCTGTGAATGCAACAGTAGGGAAAGTGTTGGATAGCGGAGGGGTAAAAATTACTATTCCCACAGAACAAAATTCAAATTTAAAAACAAACAAAATATCAACTACTATACAAAATATAATAAAAAACCTAAAAACAAAACATATATAAAAATATAATAAATTAACAAAAGATATAAAAATATTTTAATGTAGCAAGAATCTAAAATTGACATAACATTTTTTTTTAATTTAACGAACAATTTACAAACAAATAAATATTTTGTAGTAGAAATTTATCTTAATCAAAAAGAAAAAATTACATAAATGTTATATTTATTTTCCTACCCTATAACACCACACAATTTACAACACACATCTAAATTAAACAAAAAAGTGTACCTCTATAATTAACACAATTCATTATCAATTTAACAAATGTTAATATATAATAAAACACATTTAAAAATGTAAAAATTAATGTACAAACCAAACGTTACAGCTATTGAACCTAAATCCCCAAACAAAATAAAAACTAAACAATTACCAAAAATATTTATCAATTAATAAATGAATATTAATGATCAAGTAATGATTAATTCATTTAAACTAAATTACTTTCCACCCTCTACCCCAAAAAACACCAAAACACACACCTAAAAATATTTACACAATTTCCATAACTAATTTTACATTAATCAATTAATATCAATTAAAAACAAATCAGTAATTAATTTAAAAAATTACTTCCCACCATTTACCACTATAAACCCTACAACTCACAACTCAAAATTATTACACAATTGGCATATTTAAAATTTAATTATTTAATTAGCATTAATTAACAAATAATTAATTAATTATAAATAAATTACCTCCCAACATATTCCCCTATAAATACCACCACCAAATTCGTAAAACATGACACAATTAAGATAATTAATTAAGTAATTAATAACAATTAACAAGCAAAATATAAATAATTATTAATAAACTAATTCACACAATTAACACTATAAAATAAAATTAATTGAATATTATATTAAAAATAATAATAAATGTATTAAAATTAAATTACTTCACAGCCTACTGCCCTGCCAACCCACAACCCGCTCCTAAAAAAATAACACAATTAACATAATTACCAATTAAATAATAATAATTAACAACCAATTAATAAATAATGAATAATAAATTAATTCCCACAATTAACAATATAAAATATAACATAAATACATATTAATTAATCAAAAATATTAATAGATTAATTATAATTAAATTACTTCCCACCCTATTCCCCTATAAACCCACATCCCGCTCCTAAAAAATGACACATTTAACATATTTACCAATTAATTAATCAATAAAACTCAGCCAATTATTAATTAATTAATTATAAATGTATTCCCACAATTAACACTATAAAATCAAAAATAAATAAATACTAATAAATGAAAATTAATATTCAATTTATTATAATTAAATTACTTCCCACCCTATTCCCCTAAAAACCCACAACCCGCTACGGAACTAAAACGCAAAATTTAATTAAAATAAAATTAATAATTTCTAAAGATTTAACACATATATTAAAAAACAAATGCAATACTTAGACAAAAAAATAGAGCACATAGTTTTAAAATACATACTAAAATACATAACACTAACTAAAAAACAATATTTTTTACAACTATATTTTTGCAAGCGATATTAATTACTTCGATATTTTAGAAAAGATATTTCTTACCTGAAACTCGATATTCTTGACCACGATATTCATGCAGTCGATATTTATGTATCTCGATATTTTGCACTGGATATTAGTGCAAGTCGACATTTCCTACTCGATATTCTGACTCTTTACCAGTATACTAATATATATATATATATTCACTGAAAAAAACAGAGGTTTCAAAATTAGCATTTAAAAACCTCAGAAATTCACAGGTTTCAGGGATGTTATAGTTAGCTGGACATTTCACTCATACAAAACCAGAGAAATTCGTCCATTATAGTTAGTTGAGCTAACTATAACTCGCGCCCGCAATGCAATGCACTGCTGATGACGTCACATATTACATCACTCATGACATGGTCAGTGACATCACGGATAACATCACTGATGACATCTCAAATGACATCACTGATGACATCATCCAGTGACTGTGTGTTTCTGTAAAGTTTAAATATGTTTTTATATATATATATATATGCCAAGGTGGATTGAAGAATGAGTGGGTGTATGAGTGTCTGAATGGATAATTTAGTATGTGCGTGACTGACTGTATAAGTGAGTAATTAAACGTGTCATACTGAATGAATGGGTTAGTGACTAAACTGTGGGAATGTCTGTATCAGTCTGTCAGTTGGTGTGTAAGGGGCTGCATGGGTTGGTGAGTAGCTACATGAGTGTCTACATGGGTTATTGATTGGTTGTCTGACTATCTGTATGGGTGCCTGAGTGTCTGTGTGGGTGGGTGGGGGGTGTGTGGCTATGCATAGATGTGTGAGTGGGTAATTCACTGGGTGTACGGGTTCAAGAGTGCACCTGTGAAAGGCTGTATGGGTGGGTGAGTGTGTGTATGGGTGTGTTGGTGAGTGAATGGATGTCTCAGTGGTACATGTGTGAGTAACTACATATGTGAAAGGCAGTATATGTGAGTGTTGGATTATATATAAATGACTATATGTGAGAGTGATTGTGAGAGTGGCTTGATGGATGAGTGTGTGCTTGTGTCAGTGATTGTATAAGAGAGTAAGTATGTGTTAGTATCTGTATGAATAAGTGAGGTGTGTGTGTATAACTGTATAGGTGAGTAAATGGGAGTGTGATTGATTCTTTGCATGGCTGACTAGGTGTGTGAGTACCTCTATGGTTAGTGGTGTTGTGTGAGTATCTGTATAGGTGTATGAGTGCATATTTCAGTGGCTATATTGATGAGTGACTGCGTGTATGAGGGACTGTATGAGTGAGTGGATGTGTGTGTAGACCTATGACTCAGTGAGTGGGTATGTACTAACTGGTATTGGTGTGTCTATGGTTTCAAGAATGGTAGTCTGTATTTTAGAGGGGCTGTATCAAAGGTTATATTAGGGTGTGAGGAGGTGCATCAGATGATCACGTGGATGATGTCATCAGTGATGTCATCAGTGATGTCACTGACCATGTCATGAGTGATGTAATATGTGACGTCATCAGCAGTGCATTGCGGGCGCGAGTTATAGTTAGCTCAACTAACTATAACAGACAAATTTCTCTGGTTTTGTACGAGTGAAATGTCCAACTAACTATAACATCCCTG
>CAWUFW010025109.1:0-49617 GCA_963921515.1 Calotriton arnoldi | reverse complement strand
TAAGCAAGAAAAGTGCAGAAAGAGACAAAAGAGGTACATAAAGAGACAACAGGGGTGCAGAAAGAAGCAAGACAGGTGCAGAAAGAAGCAAGGAAAGTGCAGAATGAAGCAACAGGGATGCAGAAAGAGGCAAGAGAGGTGCACAAAGAGGCGAGAGAGTTACAGAAAGAGGCAAGTGAAGTGCAGAAGGAGGCAAGAGAACTGCAGAAAGAGGCAATAGAGGTGCAGAAAGAGGCAAGTGAGATGCAAAAACAGGCCGGAAAGGTACAGAAAGAGGGAAGACGAGTGCAGAAAGAGACAACAGTGGTGCAGAAAGAAGCAAATGAGGTGCAGAAAGAGGAAACAGACGTGCAGAAAGAGGGAAGAGAGGTGCAGAAAAAGGCAAAAAAAGTGCAGAAACAGGCAAAAGAGGTACATTAAGAGACACCAGGGGTGCAGAAAGAAGCAAGACAGGTGTAAAAAGAAGCATGGAAGTGCAGAATGAAGCAACATGGGTGCAGAAAGAGCCAAGAGAAGTGTAGAAAGGAGCAAGTGAGGTGCAGAAAGAGCCAACAGAGGTGCAAAAAGAGGCAAGAAGGGTGCAGAAACAGGCAAGAGAAGTGCACAAAGAGGCAAGAGAATTGCTGAAAGAAGCAACAGAGGTGTAGAAAGAAGCAAATGAGGTGCAGAAAGAGGCAACAGATGTGCAGAAAGATGGAAGAGAACTGCGGAAAAAGGCAAGAAAAGTGCAGAAAGAGGCAAAAGAGGTACATAAAGAGACAACAGGGGTGAAGAAAGAAGCAAGACCGGTGCAGAAAGAAGCATGGAAAGTGCAGAATGAAGCAACAGGGATGCAGAAAGAGGCAAGAGAGGTGCACAAAGAGGCGAGAGGGTTACAGAAAGAGACAAGTGACATGCAGAAGGAGGCAAGAGAACTGCAGAAAGAGGCAATAGAGGTGCAGAAAGACGCAAGTGAGATGTAAAAACAGGCAGGAAAGGTACAGAAATAGGGAAGACAAGTGCAGAAAGAGACAACAAGGGTGCAGAAAGAAGCAAATGAGGTGCAGAAAGAGGCAACAGACATGCAGAAAGAGGGAAGAGAACTACAGAAAAAGGCAAGAAAGTTGCAGAAAGAGACAAAAGAGGTACATAAAGAGACAACAGGGGTGCAGAAAGAAGCAAGACAGGTGCAGAAAGAAACATGGAAAGTGCAGAATGAAGCAACAGGGGTGCAGAAAGAGGCATGAGAAGTGTAAAAAGGAGCAAGTGAGGTACAGAAAGAGCCAACAGAGGTGCAAAAAGAGGCAAGAGAGGTGCAGAAAAAGGCAAGAAAAGTGCAGAAAGAGGCAAAAGAGGTACATAAAGAGACAACAGGGGTGCAGAAAGAAGCAAGACAGGTGTAGAAAGAAGCATGGAAAGTGCAGAATGAAGCAACAGGGATGCAGAAAGAGGCAAGAGAGGTGCACAATGAGGCAAGAGAGTTACAGAAAGAGGCAAGTGAAGTGCAGAAGGAGGCAAGAGAACTGCAGAAAGAGGCAATAGAGGTGCAGAAAGAGGCAAGTGAGATGCAAAAACAGGCAGGAAAGGTACAGAAAGAGGGAAGACGAGTGCAGAAAGAGACAACAGGGGTACAGAAAGAAGCAAATGAGGTGCAGAAAGAGGCAACAGACGTGCAGAAAGAGGGAAGAGAGGTGCAGAAAAAGGCAAGACAAGTGCAGAAACAGGCAAAAGAGGTACATAAAGAGACACCAGGGGTACAGAAAGAAGCAAGACAGGTGCAGAAAGAAGCATGGAAAGTGCAGAATGAAGCAACAGGGATGCAGAAAGAGGCAAGAGAGGTGCACAAAGAGGCGAGAGAGTTACAGAAAGAGACAAGTGACATGCAGAAGGAGGCAAGAGAACTGCAGAAAGAGGCAATAGAGGTGCAGAAAGAGGCAAGTGAGATGTAAAAACAGGTAGGAAAGGTACAGAAAGAGGGAAGACGAGTGCAGAAAGAGACAACAAGGGTGCAGAAAGAAGCAAATGAGGTGCAGAAAGAGGCAACAGACATGCAAAAAGAGGGAAGAGAACTACAGAAAAAAGCAAGAAAAGTGCAGAAAGAGACAAAAGAGGTACGTAAAGAGACAACAGGGGTGCAGAAAGAAGCAAGACAGGTGCAGAAAGAAGCAAGGAAAGTGCAGAATGAAGCAACAGGGATGCAGAAAGAGGCAAGAGATGTGCACAAAGAGGCGAGAGAGTTACAGAAAGAGGCAAGTGAAGTGCAGAAGGAGGCAAGAGAACTGCAGAAAGAGGCAAGTGAGATGCAAAAACAGGCCGGAAAGTGTGAGAAGTTGGCCTGGTATATGCTGTTCACTAATTAAAGTGGACACCTTGCACCAGGGCAAATCGACTCTTATGGTAGATAGGTTTAAGACAACCTTTTAAAGAAAGCTATCCTAGTGGTAGCTGTGGAGAGCAGCCTTCAGGCTAAGTCTCGGAGGAATGTAAAGCAGCTTGTTTTACCATATAATCTCTTGAATCACCAAATGAAAAGACACCACACAGGTATATATATCAAATATATATGTATTTATTTCTAAATAACTCTCTACTAATCTCTTTATGAGATTAGAAGACAAACATATGCACAAATCAACGTTTCACAATAAGTTAAGCACAAAATATGGCTGGGGCCCTAGGGGCGTACCAGACCATATACTAAGTAAGAGACTTAGAAACAACGACTTGCAAGGAGACAAGGCCTAGGGCCTTCAGAAGTGCTGGGGCCTCACGAAACCACCCAAGGCAGGTAAGTAAAGGACCCACGGGGGACGCGTGCAGTGTGGATACACAGGCGCGAATCGCCGTTAACTTCAATGGGGCAAGTCGCGGTTGGAAATAAAGAGTTTTAGGATACTTCGGGAGAACCTACAAGCAAGTCACTTACAGGGTAAGTAGTTCTAGGGCCCACACCCACAGGAGCACCGTAGTGCTGGAGTTACCTCACCCAGGGAAGCCGGGTGCACAGGTGTCCTTTGGTGTCGGGTCGCGGCGTCGTTTTCAATGGCGAACAAAGAAGACTTGCTGCTTGCGGGAGCTGAAGAAGTGTCCGGTGGAATCCAAGCCTGGATTCTGAAGAAGGATGACCTGAAAGCAGAGGGGACAGTGTTCAAAGTCACTTGGCAGTGACCCGGGGCAAGGAAGATGGATGCCCACCGTCGTCGGTCGCTTCAGGTCGGTTGCAGGTGCCTTGACTCTTCAGCCACGTGGTCCAGGAGGCGTCGACGACGACCAGGAGCTGGATTCGGTGTGTCCCTCGACGTCTGCAGCTGACTGCGGTGTCGGCAACTCGATCGGAGCCAACAAGCCTTGGCAGCCGCAAGTCTCGGGGAGATGAAGAAAAGTCGATGGCGCAGACCAGCAAGGTCTGAGGGACTCACCCAGCGAGGGTAAGTCAGGGCAGGCCTGGAGCAACCAGGGAGCCCTTTGGTTTCTTTAGGAAGTCCTCTGGGGACCCACAAGCCAGCGGGCAAGGGATCGCGAAGACACCTCGGGCGGAATCACTCAACAGGGGCCCACGGTCACTCGGGACGGTGTAGGCCTCTGATCTTCGGAGGGATTCCTGCTGGAGGTCGGGACCACACGTGGTCCAAAGCACAAGTTCGTAGAACGTTGTGAAGGGGTTGCACTCGACAATAGTGCACGGTACCCAGGGGTCGCGGTTCCTCGTTACTCGTGGGGTCCACTTGCCTCAGCTTCGCTGGGGACTCACGATGGCCTGGGAGAGGTCAGGAAATCCACTTCTTGGGCTGCAGGGACTTCGGACTCCGGCGGGAGCGGCGTAGTTTGCGACCGTCGTTGTCGTTTTAGGTGCCTGCCAAGCAGGGGAGTCACTCCTTGACTCCAAGGGAGATTCTTCTGTCTTCCAAAGGTAGTGGAACGTCGAAGGGCCAGGATTCTTCTGTAGAGCGTCGTCCAGGGGTTATCTGCTTTGCAATGGCAAGGTTCCCCTCTTATACTAAAAAGAGGGGATGGACTAGCTCTATGACCCCACCTATGGGAGGGTCAAGGGAGGGGTGGCTACACCCACTTCCCTTTGTCCAGTTTCGCGCCAGAGCAGGGGCAGGTAGCCCCTGAGCTGGTTTGAACTGGCATATGCACAGAGGAGCCTTCTGCTCCCCCAGTGCAGGACTTCAAAGCACTCTAAGAGTGCACCCACCCAGCCCCAATACACTAAACCCTGTCTGGGAGGTGGTTACACCTCCCTGTGACAGGATGCCTATTGTTGGGCTTCCTCCACTGTGAGTTTCGGTCATCAGCAGGAGGGCAGCCCAGTGTCTGTGACTGGTGGCATCCATTTTGTGATGCCAGGGCTCTTTAGGATTCTACCGCGTTTCCACAGCAGGTACATGTCTTATCCCTCTAGAAGGGTGGAATGCTACCCCCGCCGCCAAGATTGGCGGGGGGTAGTATTCCAAGATGTTTGACACCAAACACGACATGTTTTGATGCAGCCATTCCAAAGTTAGCATTTACCGCGAGGATATAATGCACTTAAGAGTATATGGTTTAACCGCATCCACAAACAGCACCAGAGAATGGACTCTGAGAACTGCAGAGGGGCCCTGCTCATGCAGAGGCACCCCCTCACATAGAAGCCAAGCACCCTGCCCTCAGGATTGATAGGGCCTGCCTTAGGGGTGACTGATAGGTTTATATGTGTGTGCAAGAGAGATATAGGAAACCTATATCTCAGTGAGGGGTGCTAGCACCACCTCACCCAGGCTGCAGTAGCAGGCCTGTGGTGTCAGATTTAGACTGCTTCCCAGGGGTGGCATAACACATGCTGCAGCCCCTGGTAGGCCTGTGAAGTACCTATGCCCTTGGCACCTAAGGTACCATATACTAGGGACTCATAAGGCACCACAGTATCCAATCACTAGTGCACCTAGAGTGCACTCCATGTCGTTTAGAGAGAGCAGATAGACTGGGGCCCTGAATAGCAGGGTCCCAGTCCAACTAAGTCATAAACCAGCAAAACACCATAAAAAAGTGGGGGCAACCATATAGTCAGATTCCACCTTCCTACATAACCCCCCCAAACGAAAGGAGATAAGGCTAACCTTGGCCAGTTGAGCCTTTATTGACTAAGTGGCCATATAAGGAAGCACCTGCACTAGCATGGTTGCCCCCTGTCTTATGGTCCACTAAGCAATCCCTCACCCTAAGGGTATGAGAGGGTCTCCACCATGGGGAATCACTACCTGTGGTGTGCTTTGGTAAAGTACCAGGCTGGTGAGGTGTCTGAGTAGGGAAGTGTGGCCCTAGGAATGTTGGCCTCAGCTTTCTCAGCTCACTGGTCACCATGTATGCCTGTCTTTCCATGACTGAGTGGTACTCTGCTCTAAGGGTCAACCTTTGACTGCCTACAGCCGGGGGTTGGGTCCCTTTGGGTGGAACACTGGAGGGACATGGCATGTTTGGAACCTTTTGGTCCCAGGTTTGCCCTTGCCTAACAGAGTCCTTCTGGGGGAGGTCCCTACATAAAGGTATGGGGGATCCCTCAGTGGGTTGAGGAATTTCTACCTGGCTAGGGCTACTAGCCTGGGTGCCCCTAATCTGCTGATGGGGGTTCCTCTGGACAGGGGGCCCTGGGGGTCCACTGACCTCCCTGACCTCTGCAGCCCTGGGCTGACTGAGGCAGGGTAGAGAGGGGCAGGTTACCTGCTCCAGACTGGGTACCACCTTGTAAGGGTCCTCTGCCATCAGGGGGTGGCCAGGCCAGGCCTGACTACCTCTGTGGCAGTTCCTTCACTAGGGGTAGGGTCAGTTCCCTGAGGAGGCTGACCCTTACCTACTGTCTGGAGGGAAGAAGACTTTTCTTCAACCCTTGTGCTCTCTTCTGGGGAGAGTGGGCCATTCTTCCAGGCTCCATCTCTCCAAAATCTTGGGCTGGGGCTGTGGCCATCACAGCCCCACTAACCTTTACAGGGACACCCAACATCTTCAGATGGGTTTGGTGTTCAATTTCAGCCCAGGCTGAAATTTCCAGATCATTGCCCATCAGGCAATCTACAGGTAAGGTTGGGGACACTGCCACTCTTTTGGGCCTGTGACCCCCTCCCAGCTGAGATTGACTATGGCCATGGGGTGATCTGTTCTGACACCATCAATGTTGGTCACCTGGTATTTAAACTCAGGTAAAAGCTGGTGAGGGGGACTAGTTTCCCTGCCACCATGGTGACACTAGCCCCTGTGTCCCTAAATGCCACAGCTTTCTGACCATTAATTATTGGCTCCAGTCTGTACCTGCCCAATGCTATGGGACCCATGGTAAAGGTGGCATATCCTACACCACCATCAGAATCTGAGGAGTCTGTTGAGGGGGTCCTGTCTAAACTAGGGCCCACCTCTGTTCCTCTTGCAAAAGCACCTAACTTCTTGGGTGCACTACTCCCAACTGGAGGATTACTACTGGTAGTACCAGGAGGGGTGGTAGTAGTTGTTGGAGGAACATTTTCTTTATTGCCATTCCTGGGACAACTGGGATCAGATTTCCAGTGCCCAGGCTTTTTACAGACATGGCAATAGGGTTTCTTTTCAGGAGAGGAAGGAGTTTGGGACCCACCCCCAGAAGAGGAATTTTGGGGCCCTGTAGTGGACTTATCCTTGGATTTATCCCCACCTTTCTCTTGGGACTTGGTAGAATCTTTCTTGTGGTCACCACCCTGATTCTTAGGCCTTACTCTGGTTCTGACCCATTTGTCTGCCTTCTTTCCCAATTCTTGGGGAGAGGTCAGATCAGAGTCCACCAGGTACTGGTGTAAAAGCTGGTTTTGACAATTATTAAGGATCTGTTCTCTCATCATTAGATTATAAAATCCTTTGAAATCAGTAACCCTACTGCCAACCAGCCAACCCTCCAGAGCCTTGGATGCACAATCTACAAAGTCTGTCCAGTCCTGAGTCTGTGCCTTCTGGGTATCTCTGAACTTCAACCTGTACTGCTTCAGTGGTTAAGCCAAACCCATCTATCAGTGCACTCTTCAGGACCTCATAATCGTCAGCATCCTCTTCTCTAACAGTGAGGAGCTTGTCTCTTCCTTTATCTGAAAAGGAGAGCCACAAGATTGCTGCCCACTGCTTTTGGGGGACCTGCTGTACTCTACAGGCCCTCTCCATAGCAGTTATCCATTTGTGGATATCATCCCCACTCTGGTAGGGAGGAACAACCTTGCTCAGGTTCCTATGGTCAGGGACATATTCTCTGCCTCTAGGGACACTGTTGCTGCCACCAGGGGGTTCTAAACCCTCCCTTCTGGAAGCTCTCTGGATCTCCAGGGCTTCTCTATCCAGTGCCAACTGCTTGGTTCTGAGGGCCACTTTGGCTTCCTCATACTGGAGCAGTTTGCACCTTCTCTCAGAGGAGGTCTCTCTTAAGTTAAAGTATGAGCTCCTCTCTTGGACAAATTCTCTGCCAGAGTGATAAGAGTGCTCAGATTCCCTGGAAGGGGATCTGTGCCTCTCATCCACTCTGCCAGTTCTCTTAGGGAGAATTCCTCTGTCCTTTTCAGGCTCCTTGAAGCCTGGCCCTTCAACCACAGAGTCTTGGTCATTCGGATTGTCCTCATCTGACCCAGATACTATGATTGACCCACCCACTGATTCAGACCCCTTAGCTCCTAGAGCCAATCTAAGGTCATCTGCTGTCAGCAGATCTATCAGGTGTAGTGTTGAGGGACTCTGTCCTAGTCTCAGGTGTCTGTCAACACACATGGCTCTCAAGTCAGAGAAAGCCATGTCCTTATACTGAGGCTGAGTGGATCCACTGGGCCCACCCTTTAAGGACATTCTAGTGTTGTGCAGTGTTGTACTACCTACACTAGTTTGTGGCCTACTGATCCTAGCTTGAGCTGTGGAAAGGGTGTGCTATCCCTTGGAACACAGCTCTAAGTTCAGTAGAACTTATTGATACTAAGCTTGACTTTATATGTACCTTGAGTACCTATAATGGTTTTCAGTTAGTAATTCAAATAGAGATTTTCTGGTAAAACAATGGCAAGCTGGAATCCCACACGCTGCCCACCAATGTGAGAAGTTGGCCTGGTATATGCTGTTCACTAATTAAAGTGGACACCTTGCACCAGGGCAAATCGACTCTTATGGTAGATAGGTTTAAGACAACCTTTTAAAGAAAGCTATCCTAGTGGTAGCTGTGGAGAGCAGCCTTCAGGCTAAGTCTCGGAGGAATGTAAAGCAGCTTGTTTTACCATATAATCTCTTGAATCACCAAATGAAAAGACACCACACAGGTATATATATCAAATATATATGTATTTATTTCTAAATAACTCTCTACTAATCTCTTTATGAGATTAGAAGACAAACATATGCACAAATCAACGTTTCACAATAAGTTAAGCACAAAATATGGCTGGGGCCCTAGGGGCGTACCAGACCATATACTAAGTAAGAGACTTAGAAACAACGACTTGCAAGGAGACAAGGCCTAGGGCCTTCAGAAGTGCTGGGGCCTCACGAAACCACCCAAGGCAGGTAAGTAAAGGACCCACGGGGGACGCGTGCAGTGTGGATACACAGGCGCGAATCGCCGTTAACTTCAATGGGGCAAGTCGCGGTTGGAAATAAAGAGTTTTAGGATACTTCGGGAGAACCTACAAGCAAGTCACTTACAGGGTAAGTAGTTCTAGGGCCCACACCCACAGGAGCACCGTAGTGCTGGAGTTACCTCACCCAGGGAAGCCGGGTGCACAGGTGTCCTTTGGTGTCGGGTCGCGGCGTCGTTTTCAATGGCGAACAAAGAAGACTTGCTGCTTGCGGGAGCTGAAGAAGTGTCCGGTGGAATCCAAGCCTGGATTCTGAAGAAGGATGACCTGAAAGCAGAGGGGACAGTGTTCAAAGTCACTTGGCAGTGACCCGGGGCAAGGAAGATGGATGCCCACCGTCGTCGGTCGCTTCAGGTCGGTTGCAGGTGCCTTGACTCTTCAGCCACGTGGTCCAGGAGGCGTCGACGACGACCAGGAGCTGGATTCGGTGTGTCCCTCGACGTCTGCAGCTGACTGCGGTGTCGGCAACTCGATCGGAGCCAACAAGCCTTGGCAGCCGCAAGTCTCGGGGAGATGAAGAAAAGTCGATGGCGCAGACCAGCAAGGTCTGAGGGACTCACCCAGCGAGGGTAAGTCAGGGCAGGCCTGGAGCAACCAGGGGAGCCCTTTGGTTTCTTTAGGAAGTCTTCTGGGGACCCACAAGCCAGCGGGCAAGGGATCGCGAAGACACCTCGGGCGGAATCACTCAACAGGGGCCCACGGTCACTCGGGACGGTGTAGGCCTCTGATCTTCGGAGGGATTCCTGTTGGAGGTCGGGACCACACGTGGTCCAAAGCACAAGTTCGTAGAACGTTGTGAAGGGGTTGCACTCGACAATAGTGCACGGTACCCAGGGGTCGCGGTTCCTCGTTACTCGTGGGGTCCACTTGCCTCAGCTTCGCTGGGGACTCACGATGGCCTGGGAGAGGTCAGGAAATCCACTTCTTGGGCTGCAGGGACTTCGGACTCCGGCGGGAGCGGCGTAGTTTGCGACCGTCGTTGTCGTTTTAGGTGCCTGCCAAGCAGGGAGTCACTCCTTGACTCCAAGGGAGATTCTTCTGTCTTCCAAAGGTAGTGGAACGTCGAAGGGCCAGGATTCTTCTGTAGAGCGTCGTCCAGGGGTTATCTGCTTTGCAATGGCAAGGTTCCCCCTCTTATACTAAAAAGAGGGGATGGACTAGCTCTATGACCCCACCTATGGGAGGGTCAAGGGAGGGGGTGGCTACACCCACTTCCCTTTGTCCAGTTTCGCGCCAGAGCAGGGGCAGGTAGCCCCTGAGCTGGTTTGAACTGGCATATGCACAGAGGAGCCTTCTGCTCCCCCAGTGCAGGACTTCAAAGCACTCTAAGAGTGCACCCACCCAGCCCCAATACACTAAACCCTGTCTGGGAGGTGGTTACACCTCCCTGTGACAGGATGCCTATTGTTGGGCTTCCTCCACTGTGAGTTTCGGTCATCAGCAGGAGGGCAGCCCAGTGTCTGTGACTGGTGGCATCCATTTTGTGATGCCAGGGCTCTTTAGGATTCTACCGCGTTTCCACAGCAGGTACATGTCTTATCCCTCTAGAAGGGTGGAATGCTACCCCCGCCGCCAAGATTGGCGGGGGGTAGTATTCCAAGATGTTTGACACCAAACACGACATGTTTTGATGCAGCCATTCCAAAGTTAGCATTTACCGCGAGGATATAATGCACTTAAGAGTATATGGTTTAACCGCATCCACAAACAGCACCAGAGAATGGACTCTGAGAACTGCAGAGGGGCCCTGCTCATGCAGAGGCACCCCCTCACATAGAAGCCAAGCACCCTGCCCTCAGGATTGATAGGGCCTGCCTTAGGGGTGACTGATAGGTTTATATGTGTGTGCAAGAGAGATATAGGAAACCTATATCTCAGTGAGGGGTGCTAGCACCACCTCACCCAGGCTGCAGTAGCAGGCCTGTGGTGTCAGATTTAGACTGCTTCCCAGGGGTGGCATAACACATGCTGCAGCCCCTGGTAGGCCTGTGAAGTACCTATGCCCTTGGCACCTAAGGTACCATATACTAGGGACTCATAAGGCACCACAGTATCCAATCACTAGTGCACCTAGAGTGCACTCCATGTCGTTTAGAGAGAGCAGATAGACTGGGGCCCTGAATAGCAGGGTCCCAGTCCAACTAAGTCATAAACCAGCAAAACACCATAAAAAAGTGGGGGCAACCATATAGTCAGATTCCACCTTCCTACAGAAAGGTACAGAAAGAGGGAAGACGAGTGCAGAAAGAGACAACAGTGGTGCAGAAAGAAGCAAATGAGGTGCAGAAAGAGGAAACAGACGTGCAGAAAGAGGGAAGAGAGGTGCAGAAAAAGGCAAAAAAAGTGCAGAAACAGGCAAACGAGGTACATTAAGAGACACCAGGGGTGCAGAAAGAAGCAGGACAGGTGCAAAAAGAAGCATGGAAAGTGCAGAATGAAGCAACATGGGTGCAGAAAGAGCCAAGAGAAGTGTAGAAAGGAGCAAGTGAGGTGCAGAAAGAGCCAACAGAGGTGCAGAAAGAGGCAAGAAAGGTGCAGAAACAGGCAAGAGAAGTGCACAAAGAGGCAAGAGAATTGCTGAAAGAAGCAACAGAGGTGTAGAAAGAAGCAAATGAGGTGCAGAAAGAGGCAACAGATGTGCAGAAAGATGGAAGAGAACTGCGGAAAAAGGCAAGAAAAGTGCAGAAAGAGGCAAAAGAGGTATATAAAGAGACAACAGGGGTACAGAAAGAAGCAAGACAGGTGCAGAAAGAAGCATGGAAAGTGCAGAATGAAGCAACAGGGATGCAGAAAGAGGCAAGAGAGGTGCACAAAGAGGCGAGAGAGTTACAGAAAGAGACAAGTGACATGCAGAAGGAGGCAAGAGAACTGCAGAAAGAGGCAATAGAGGTGCAGAAAGAGGCAAGTGAGATGCAAAAACAGGCAGGAAAGGTACAGAAAGAGGGAAGACGAGTGCAGAAAGAGACAACAGGGGTGCAGAAAGAAGCAAATGAGGTGCAGAAAGAGGCAACAGACATGCAGAAAGAGGCAACAGACATGCAGAAAGAGGGAAGAGAACTACAGAAAAAGGCAAGAAAAGTGCAGAAAGAGGCAAAAGAGGTACATAAAGAGACAACAGGGGTGCAGAAAGAAGCAAGACAGGTGCAGAAAGAAGCATGGGAAGTGCAGAATGAAGGAACAGGGATGCAGAAAGAGGCAAGAGAGGTGCACAAAGAGGCGAGAGAGTTACAGAAAGAGGCAAGTGAAGTGCAGAAGGAGGCAAGAGAACTGCAGAAAGAGGCAATAGAGGTGCAGAAAGAGGCATGTGAGATGCAAAAACAGGCAGAAAAGGTACAGAAAGAGGGAAGACGAGTGCAGAAAGAGACAACAGGGGTGCAGAAAGAAGCAAATGAGGTGCAGAAAGAGGAAACAGACGTGCAGAAAGAGGGAAGAGAGGTGCAGAAAAAGGCAAGAAAAGTGCAGAAACAGGCAAAAGAGGTACATTAAGAGACACCAGGGGTGCAGAAAGAAGCAAGACAGGTGCAAAAAGAAGCATGGAAAGTGCAGAATGAAGCAACATGGGTGCGGAAAGAGGCAAGAGAAGTGTAGAAAGGACCAAGTGAGGTGCAGAAAGAGCCAACAGAGGTGCAAAAAGAGGCAAGAAAGGTGCAGAAACAGGCAAGAGACGTGCACAAAGAGGCAAGAGAATTGCTGAAATAAGCAACAGAGGTGTAGAAAGAAGCAAATGAGGTACAGAAAGAGGCAACAGACGTGCAGAAAGATGGAAGAGAACTGCGGAAAAAGGCAAGAAAAGTGCAGAAAGAGGCAAAAGAGGTACATAAGGAGACAACAGGGGTGCAGAAAGAAGCAAGACAGGTGCAGAAAGAAGCATGGAAAGTGCAGAATGAAGCAACAGGGATGCAGAAAGAGGCAAGAGAGGTGCACAAAGAGGCGAGAGAGTTACAGAAAGAGACAAGAGACATGCAGAAGGAGGCAAGAGAACTGCAGAAAGAGGCAATAGAGGTGCAGAAAGAGGCAAGTGAGATGTAAAAACAGGCAGGAAAGGTACAGAAAGAGGGAAGACAAGTGCAGAAAGAGACAACAAGGGTGCAGAAAGAGGCAAATGAGGTGCAGAAAGAGGCAACAGACATGCAGAAAGAGGGAAGAGAACAGAAAAAGGCAAGAAAGTTGCAGAAAGAGACAAAAGAGGTACATAAAGAGACAACAGGGGTGCAGAAAGAAGCAAGACAGGTGCAGAAAGAAGCATGGAAAGTGCAGAATGAAGCAACAGGGGTGCAGAAAGAGGCAAGAGAAGTGTAGAAAGGAGCAAGTGAGGTGCAGAAAGAGCCAACAGAGGTGCAAAAAGAGGCAAGAGAGGTGCAGAAAAAGGCAAGAAAAGTGCACAAAGAGGCAAAAGAGGTACATAAAGAGACAACAGGGGTGCAGAAAGAAGCAAGACAGGTGTAGAAAGAAGCATGGAAAGTGCAGAATGAAGCAACAGGGATGCAGAAAGAGGCAAGAGAGGTGCCCAATGAGGCAAGAGAGTTACAGAAAGAGGCAAGTGAAGTGCAGAAGGAGGCAAGAGAACTGCAGAAAGAGGCAATAGAGGTGCAGAAAGAGGCAAGAGAGATGCAAAAAGAGGCAGGAAAGGTACAGAAAGAGGGAAGACGAGTGCAGAAAGAGACAACAAGGGTGCAGAAAGAAGCAAATGAGGTGCAGAAAGAGGCAACAGACATGCAGAAAGAGGGAAGAGAACTACAGAAAAAAGCAAGAAAAGTGCAGAAAGAGACAAAAGAGGTACATAAAGAGACAACAGGGGTGCAGAAAGAAGCACGACAGGTGCAGAAAGAAGCAAGGAAAGTGCAGAATGAAGCAACAGGGATGCAGAAAGAGGCAAGAGAGGTGCACAAAGAGGCGAGAGAGTTACAGAAAGAGGCAAGTGAAGTGCAGAAGGAGGCAAGAGAACTGCAGAAAGAGGCAATAGAGGTGCAGAAAGAGGCAAGTGAGATGCAAAAACAGGCCGGAAAGGTACAGAAAGAGGGAAGACGAGTGCAGAAAGAGACAACAGTGGTGCAGAAAGAAGCAAATGAGGTGCAGAAAGAGGAAACAGACGTGCAGAAAGAGGGAAGAGAGGTGCAGAAAAAGGCAAAAAAAGTGCAGAAACACGCAGAAGAGTTACATTAAGAGACACCAGGGTTGCAGAAAGAAGCAAGACAGGTGCAAAAAGAAGCATGGAAAGTGCAGAATGAAGCAACATGGGTGCAGAAAGAGCCAACAGAAGTGTAGAAAGGAGCAAGTGAGGTGCAGAAAGAGCCAACAGAGGTGCAAAAAGAGGCAAGAGAGGTGCAGAAACAGGCAAGAGAAGTTGTAGGAGAGTAGGATCTGCCTCTTATGTTGCCCCCAATTTTTTCTGATGTTTACACTGGTTTCTGGCTATAGTCTGGCTGGGCCCCTGCCAATCAGGGCCCCAGCCTCTCTGTTCTCTCTAAACGATTTGGAGTGCACTCTAGGTGCACTAGTGATTGGATACTGTGGCACCTTATGAGTCCCTAGTATATGGTACCTTAGGTACCAAGGGCATAGGTACTTCACAGGCCTACCAGGGGCTGCAGCATGTATTATGCCACCCCTGGGAAGCAGACTAAATCTGACACCACAGGCCTGCTACTGCAGCCTGAGTGAGGAAGTGCTAGCATCTCTCACTGAGATATAGGTTCCCTATATCTCTCCTACACACACATATAACCCTATCAGTCACCCCTAAGGCAGGCCCTATCAATCCTGAGGGCAGGGTGCTTGGCTTCTATGTGAGGGGGTGCCTCTGCCTGAGCAGGGCCCTCTGCAGCTCTTAGAGTCCATTCTCTGGTGCTGTTTGTGGATGCGGTTAAACCATATACTCTTAAGTGCATTATATCCTCGCGGTAAAATGCTAACTTTGGAATGGCTGCATCGAAACATGTCGTGTTTGGTGTCAAACACCTTGGAATACTACCCCCCGCCAGTCCTGGCGGCGGGGGTAGCATTCCACCCTTCTAGAGGGATAGACATGTACCTACTGTGGAAACGCGGTAGAATCCTGCAGAGCCCTGGCATCACAAAATGGATGCCACCAGTCACAGACACTGGGCTGCCCTCCTGCTGATGACCAACACTCGCAGTGGAGGAAGCCCAACAATAGATATCCTGTCCCAAGGGGGTGTGACTGTAGGAGAGTAGGATCTGCTTCACATGGGTACCCCCACTTTTTGCTGATGCTTCACTGTTTTTCGACCTTAGTCTGGCTGGGGCCCTGCTAATCAGAACCCCAGCCTAGCTGCTTCCTCTTTAAAATGGTTTCCATGTGCCTTAGGCACATCTCTGATTGGAATCTGGAGTGCCCTTATAAGTCCCTAGTATATGGTATACTATGTACCCAGGGCATAGGTACCTCAGAGGCCTACCAGGGGCTGCAGCATGTATTGTGCCACCCCTGGAAGGCCATCCAAACTGACACCACAGGTCTGCTACTGCAGCCTGGGTAAGGTGGTGCATGCACCCCTTACTGTGATATAGGCTACCTATATCACTATATACATACACACATATAAACCTATAAGTCACTCCTATGGCAGGCCTTATCAATCCTGAAGGCAGAGTGCGTGGTTCCTATGTGAGAGGGTGCCCCTGCATGAGCAGGGCCCCTCTGCAGCGTTCGGAGACCCTTCTCTGATGCTGTTTGTAGTGCAGCCTGACCATATACTCTTAAGCGCATTATAACCTCGCGTTAAATGCTAACTTTGGGATGGCTGCACGGAAACATGTCGTGTTTGGTGTCAAACATCTTGGAATACTACCCCCCGCCAGTTCTGGCGGCGGGGGTAGCATTCCACCCTTCTAGAGGGAAAGACATGTACACACCGGTATGCCCGGTACTGACTTTCCAAGCCCTGGCATCACAAAATGGATGCCGCTGCCACAGACACGAGTCTGGCCTCCTGCTGCTGACCGAAACTCCGGCAGGGGAGGCCTGGACAATAGGTTTCCTGTCCCAGGGAGGTGTGACCACCTCCCCAGACAGGATAGTGTGTATTGGGGCTGGGCGGGAGCACTCTCGGGTGCTTTGAAGTCCTGCACTGGGGGCACATTTGGTGTCCCTGTGCATACCCCAGTTCAAACCGGATCAGGGGCTTCCAGCCCCTGCTCTGGCGTGAAACTGGACAAAGGGAAAGAGGTGTAGCCACCCCTCTGCCCCGACCCACCCATAGGTGGGACCACAGAGTAAGTCCAACCCCTAAACTTAGTATAAGTATAGGAACCCAGTCCTTAGGACTTTAGATTATCCCTGGACGAAACTCTGACACAGAATCCTGGACCTTCGACGCTCTACTTAAAGATTAGAGGACAGAAGAATCTCCCTTGGGGTCAAGGAGTGACTCCCTGCTTGGCAGGCACCAAAGAAGCAATTGTCCGGTCTGCATCGCTGAAGCTCCCGTCGGACGCCGAAGTCTTTGCATCACCAGAGGTGGATTTCCAGACTTCCCTGAGGCTGCCCTGAGTCCCCAGCAAAGCTGAGGCCCGTAGCTGTCGTGGGTAACGTGGAACCGTGACCCCTGGACACCGCACGCATTTGCAAGTGCATCCTCTTCTGGGTCTCCCACGAAGTCGTGCTTTGAGCTCCGAGTAGCCCCAGCCTCCAGCACCAACTGCACCGAAGATCACTGGCCTCCACTCCACGAGTGTCCTGTGAGCCAGCTCCACGTGCACCGTCTCGAGGCTCCTTCATGGTCGCTAGCCCGTTGGCTAGTAGGCCCTTCACGAAGGCCAATCTTTTTCTACTTGGGCTCCCTGGTTGCTCCAGGCTGTGCCCTCACTTACCCTTGCTGGGTGAGTTCCTCAGACCTTGCTGGTCTGCACACATCGTCAATCTTCATCTTCATCGAGACTTGCCGTTGCCAAGGCTTGTTGGGTCCAATCTGGTCACCGATACCTCAGCACTCGACAGACGTCGTGTACCAGCCCGAATCCTGCTCCTGGTCGCCGACAACACCTCCTGGACCTCGTGGCTGAAGAGTCAAGACGACCGTCAACCTACCTGAAGCACCCGACATCGGTGGGCATCTGCTCATCGCCTTCCTGGTCACTGGCTAGTGACCCAGACTCTGTCCCCTCTGCTTTCAGGTTCTTCAGATCTCCGATCCACCCTTGGATCCACCCGGACACTTTTCACTTGGTCGCCAGCAGCACTTTGCAGCAGATCGCCATTCAAATCGACGACGAAACCCGACCCCGAAAGGCACCTATGCACCCGGCTTCCCTGGGTGAGGTAACACGAGTACTCCGGTGCTCCTGTGGGTAGAGACTCTAGAACAACCTAGTTCTCAAAGGGTTTGCTCCAAGTCCTTCTTTAAGTGTCCCTTTTCATTAAATTCCAAACCGCGACTTTCTCCATAGAAGTTAACGGCGATCCGTGGCTGTGTTACTACACTGCACGCGTCCCCCGTGGGTCCCCTGTGTCACTACCTTGGGTGGTTCCTTGTGGTCCAAGCACTTCTAGAGGCTCTAGGCCTAGTGTCTAGCTCAGTCGTGGTTCTTATACCACTTTATTGGTATATGGTTTGGTACGCCCCTAGGGCCCAAACGTGTATTTGTGCTATTACTGTGTTTAAATAACTTATAACTTATGTATTTCGAACTCTAGCCTCATAAAGAGACTAGAGGGGTGTGTTTAGTAATAAATACATATATTTTGAATATATACCTGGTGTGGTGCTCTTTCATTTGGTCACTCAAGAGATTATAGACTGGTAAAACAAGCTGCTTTACATTCCTTCAAGACTTAGCCTGAAGGCTGCTCTCCATAGCTACCACTAGGATAGCTTTCAATAAAGGTTGTCTTTAACCTATCTCCAATAAGGGGTTGTTTGGACTGGTGCAAGGTGCCCACTATAATTAGTGGACAGCATATGCCAGGCCAACTTCTCACATTGGTGTGCAGCGTGTGGGATTCCAGCTTGCTATTGTTTTACCAGATAATCTCAATTGAATTGATCAACTGAAAACCACTAAAGGTACCTAAGGTACATATAAATTAAGCTTAGTATACAGTAAGTTCTACTGAACTTAGAGTTGTGTGTTAAGGGACAGCACACCCTTTCTACAACTCAAGAGAGTTTAGTAGGCCACACTAGAGTAGGTAGTGCATACACCACACCTCACTAGTAATGTCTTCAAAGCCAGGACCCAGTGAGTCCTTGCCAGAAGCCAGTGGGCTTCTTCCCTCCAAGTATGATAAACTCCCATTCTTGGAATTGAGAGCATTATGCAATACTAGGAAGTTGAAGGCAGGCAAAAGTGCCAGCACCCAACACCTCAGGGAGGTGTTACTAGCTGATGATCTCAGCAGGCCCCTAGGGTCTGAAGGGGTAGGCAAGGAGGGTGGGGCAGAAGATGAGGAAGGGGCCAGGGGTGAAGAAACCCAGGACCCCCCTCTGAAACTGGCCAGGAAGGTGAAAATGACCTTGTCCTGGAGAATCCAATTCCTCCTGTGGAGGAGGAGGAGGGAGAGGATCAGAATGACCTCCCCTTTGTCCCCCCAGGAAGAGTTCTGAGTGTGCCCAGAAGGTCTAGGTCTCCTTCTCAGGAGTCTAACCACTCTGACACCTCAATAGGGTCCTCTGTCTCCTCTCATAGGAGGGAATCCTCTCATGAGAGAGAGAAAGAGACTGATTCAATATGAGCAAGCTCAGCTTGAACTCAGGAAACAGCAATTGGCTATAGACAGGGAGTCCCTAGATCTCTATAGAGAGAGACAAAAGTTGGGACTAGAGTCCCATGGTGGCAGCAGTTTCCCCAAAGATAGGGAAAGGTCTTATGACCATAGAAACCTGAGCAAGATTGTCCCTCCCTACCAGAGTGGGGATGACATCCACAAATGGATAACTGCTCTAGAGAGGGCCTGTAAAGTACAGAGGGTCCCTCAGGAGCAGTGGGCAGCAATCTTGTGGCTCTCCTTTGCAGACAAAGGTAGAGACAAGCTCCTCACTGTTAGAGAGGAGGATGCTGATAATTACAAAGTCTTGAAGAGTGCTCTAATTGATGGGTTTGGCCTAACCACTGAACAATACAGGTTAAAGTTCAGGGATACCCAAAAAGCACAGACTCAAGACTGGGTAGACTTTGTTGATTGTTCTGCCAAGGCTCTGGAAGGTTGGTTATTGGGCAGTAAGGTATGTGACTTCACAGGATTGTACAATCTGATAATGAGGGAGCAGATTCTTAATAACTGTCAAAATCAGCTGTTGCATCAGCACCTGGTAGACTCTGATCTGACCTCTCCCCAAGAATTGGGAAAGAAGGCAGACAAATGGGTCAGAACCAGGGTGAAGCAGAAGGTACAGAACCAAGGTGGTGACCCTAAGAAGCAAGATTCGAAAACCTCTGATAAGGGTGGGGAGAAGGGTAAAGATCAAAAGTCTTCACAAGGCCCCCAAAAATCTTCTTCAGGTGGGGATTCACAGTCTACCAAAGGGAAAGGCCAAAGAAAACCATGGTGCAAGGTCTGTAAGCAAAAGACCCACTGGACCAGTGATTGCACCAAGTCCAAAGACTCGACTCCAGCCCCCACCAATGCCCCTAAGGCACCTGCTCCCCCTAGTGCAGTTACAGTTGGTGGTGGGACTACACAAGCCAAGGGTTTAGTAGGGTTGACCCTGGGTACTGAGATGAGCTCTGACCTAGTCAGAGAACTCACTCAGGCTGTCCTAGTCTGTGATGGAGGCATGGATATGACCTCCTCCATGAGTCCCAGTAATCTGGGCAAGTACAGACAACAGCCTTTAATCAATGGACGAGAGGCTTTGGCATTTAGGGACACAGGGGCAAGTGTCACCATGGTGACACAAGACCTTGTGAATCCTGGGCAGAGTTATACTTGGTGAGATGTACCAAGTGACCAATGCTAGCAATGTCAGAACAGACCATACTCTGGCAGTTGTTAACTTCTCCTGGGGAGGGGTAACTGGCCTTAAGAAGGTTGTGGTAAGTGCAGACCTACCAGTTGAATGCTTGCTTGGCAATGACTTAGAAACTTCAGCTTGGGCAGAAGTGGAGCTCAGGACCCATGCAGAAATGCTGGGGATCCCTGCAGATGTGTTTGCTGTGACCAGGTCACAAGCCAAAATGTCTAGCACTGAACAGGCCTTGGATTCTGGAATAATGGACCAAGTGCCTTCCAAGAAGAGGAGTAGTAGGGTAAAGGCAGTGCCTTCCCCTTGGCTCAGAAGGAAGATCAGTCCCTTGAGGGGGATGATCTCAGTCCTGAGGAAGGAACTGTCCCAGAGGAGCTTGAACCTGAACAGGTTGAGTTCTTGGGGACAGGGGGACCTTCCAGGGCAGATCTGAGCCAGGAGCAGCAGAGCTGCCCCTCTCTTGAACCCCTCAGACAGCAAGCTGCTGCTGAGGCTGCTGGGAAAGCTAGTGGTCCCCATACTGTGTATTGGGATGATGGACTCTTGTACTCAGAGTGTAGAGACCCCAAGCCTGGTGCTACCAGGAGGTTGGTTATACCTCTGAAGTTCAGGGGCTTCCTATTGACCCTAGCCCATGATATTCCCTTAGCAGGTCACCTGGGCCAGAACAAGACTTGGGACAGAATTGTCCCTCACTTTCACTGGCCCCACATGTCTGAAGACACCAAGGAGTTTTGTCGCTCCTGTGTAACCTGCCAGGCCAGTGGCAAGGCAGGTGGCACTACAAAGGCCCCCTGATACCACTACCTGTGGTGGGGGTTCCCTTTGAAAGGGTGGGGATTGACATTGTTGGTCCCATGGATCCCCAAACAGCATCTGGGCACAGGTTTATCCTGGTGGTAGTGGATCATGCCACCAGGTACCCAGAGGCTATTCCCCTTAGGACCACTACAGCACCTGTGGTGGCAAGGGCCCTCCTGGGAATTTTCTCAAGAGTGGGCTTTCCTAAGGAGGTTGTATCAGACAGGGGTGCTAACTTTATGTCTGGATACTTAAAAGCAATGTGGAAGGAGTGTGGAGTGACTTACAAGTTCACCACACCCTATCACCCACAATGCAATGGTTTAGTTGAGAGATTCAACAAAACCTTGAAGGGCATGATTAAAGGGCTCCCAGAAAAGCTTAGGCGAAGATGGGACATACTCTTGCCCTGCCTTTTATTTGCATACAGGGAGGTGCCTCAAAAGGGGTTGGCTACAGCCCTTTTGAACTTTTGTTTGGTCACCCTGTCAGGGGTCCACTGTGCTTGGTGAAGGAAGGATGGGAGTTACCTCTCAAGCCCCCAAAGTAAGACATAGTGGACTACGTACTTGGTCTCCGCTCCCGGATGGCTGAGTATATGAAAAAGGCAACTAAAAACCTTGAGGCTGGCCAGGAACTTCAAAAGGCCTGGCATGACCAAAAGGCTGTACTGACTGTTTATCAGCCAGGACAGAAGGTGTGGGTGTTGGAGCCAGTGGCCCCAGCAGCTCTCCAAGACAAATGGAGTGGACCCCACACCATTGTTGAGCAGAAGGGTGAGGTTACCTACTTAGTAGACCTAGGAACACCCAGGAGTCCCCACAGGGTTCTCCATGTCAACAGGTTAAAACCATATGTGGACAGGGCAGACATGGGCTTGCTCATGGCTACTGATGAGGGACAGGAGGAAGAGAGTGACCCACTCCCTGACCTGCTCTCACAGAACCCTGATGATGGGTCAGTGGATGGTGTAGCCTTGGCAGGCAGCCTCACTACCCAGCAACAAACTGATTGTAGACAGGTGCTCAATCAGTTCAGACACATGTTCTCACTGACACCCAGTCAGACCACCTGGTGCACTCATGAAGTGGACACTGGGGACAGTCTGCCTATTAAAAATAAGATTTATAGGCAACCTGACCATGTCAGGGACTGTATCAGGACAGAAGTCCAGAAGATGTTGGATTTGGGAGTTATTGAACCCTCAGATAGCCCTTGGGCTAGTCCAGTGGTCCTTGTGCCAAAACCTCACACCAGTGGTGGGAAAAGAGAGATGAGGTTTTGTGTGGACTACAGGGGTCTCAATGCAGTCACTAGGACTGATGCCCATCCAATACCAAGGGCAGATGAGCTAATAGACACTTTGGCCTCAGCCAAGTATCTAAGCACATTTGACCTGACAGCTGGCTACTGGCAGATCAGACTAGCTGATGATGCAAAGCCAAAGACAGCATTCTCAACCCCTAGTGGGCATTATCAATTTGTGGTGATGCCCTTTGGTCTGAAGAATGCACCTGCCACTTTTCAGAGGTTGGTGAATACAGTCCTTACAGGTCTGGAAGCCTATAGTGCAGCATATCTAGATGATATTGCTGTCTTTAGCTCCACCTGGGAGGATCACCTGGTCCACCTCAGAAATGTTTTACAGGCCCTGCAGAAAGCAGGCCTGACTATCAAGGCCACCAAGTGCCAGATAGGGCAGAGTCAGGTTGTGTACCTGGGCCACCTTGTGGGTGGAGGCCAGGTTCAACCACTGCAGAGCAAGATCCAGACCATCATGGACTGGACTGCTCCAACTACCCAGACTCAGGTGAGAGCCTTCTTAGGCCTGACTGGGTACTATAGGAGATTTGTCAAGGGGTATGGATCAATAGTGACACCCCTGAATGACTTAACTTCCAAGAAAATGCCCAAAAAGGTTCAGTGGACAGTTAGCTGTCAAAAGGCATTTGATGACCTGAAGCAGGCCATGTGCACTGCTCCCATTCTACAGAGTCCTGATTACTCCAAGAAGTTCATTGTTCAAACTGATGCATCTGAATTGGGGGTAGGGGCTGTACTGTCACAATTGAATGAAGAAGGTCAGGATCAGCCAGTAGCTTTCATTAGCAGAAGGCTGACCCCTAGAGAGAAACGTTGGTCAGCCATTGAGAGGGAGGCCTTTGCTGTGGTCTGGGCTCTGAAGAAGTTGAGGCCATACTTGTTTGGTACTCACTTCCTTGTTCAAACAGACCATAAGCCCCTCTTATGGCTAAAACAAATGAAGGGTGAAAACCCCAAACTGCTTAGGTGGTCCATTTCCCTACAGGGGATGGACTTCACAGTGGAACATAGACCTGGGAGTAACCATGCCAATGCAGATGGACTCTCTAGGTACTTCCACTTAGAACATGAAGACTTAACTGGGCAAGGTTAGTTTAATGTCCCTACGTTTGGGGGGTTGTGTAGGAGAGTAGGATCTGCTTCACATGGGTACCCCCACTTTTTGCTGATGCTTCACTGTTTTTCGACCTTAGTCTGGCTGGGGCCCTGCTAATCAGAACCCCAGCCTAGCTGCTTCCTCTCTAAAATGGTTTCCATGTGCCTTAGGCACATCTCTGATTGGAATCTGGAGTGCCCTTATAAGTCCCTAGTATATGGTATACTATGTACCCAGGGCATAGGTACCTCAGAGGCCTACCAGGGGCTGCAGCATGTATTGTGCCACCCCTGGAAGGCCATCCAAACTGACACCACAGGTCTGCTACTGCAGCCTGGGTAAGGTGGTGCATGCACCCCTTACTGTGATATAGGCTACCTATATCACTATATACATACACACATATAAACCTATAAGTCACTCCTATGGCAGGCCTTATCAATCCTGAAGGCAGAGTGCGTGGTTCCTATGTGAGAGGGTGCCCCTGCATGAGCAGGGCCCCTCTGCAGCGTTCGGAGACCCTTCTCTGATGCTGTTTGTAGTGCAGCCTGACCATATACTCTTAAGCGCATTATAACCTCGCGTTAAATGCTAACTTTGGGATGGCTGCACGGAAACATGTCGTGTTTGGTGTCAAACATCTTGGAATACTACCCCCCCACCAGTTCTGGCGGCGGGGGTAGCATTCCACCCTTCTAGAGGGAAAGACATGTACACACCGGTATGCCCGGTACTGACTTTCCAAGCCCTGGCATCACAAAATGGATGCCGCTGCCACAGACATGAGTCTGGCCTCCTGCTTGTGAGAAGTTGGCCTGGTATATGCTGTTCACTAATTAAAGTGGACACCTTGCACCAGGGCAAATCGACTCTTATGGTAGATAGGTTTAAGACAACCTTTTAAAGAAAGCTATCCTAGTGGTAGCTGTGGAGAGCAGCCTTCAGGCTAAGTCTTGAAGGAATGTAAAGCAGCTTGTTTTACCATATAATCTCTTGAATCACCAAATGAAAAGACACCACACAGGTATATATATCAAATATATATGTATTTATTTCTAAATAACTCTCTACTAATCTCTTTATGAGATTAGAAGACAAACATATGCACAAATCAACGTTTCACAATAAGTTAAGCACAAAATATGGCTGGGGCCCTAGGGGCGTACCAGACCATATACTAAAAAGGGACTTAGCAACAACGACTTGCAGGGAGACAAGGCCTAGGGCCTTCAGAAGTGCTGGGGCCTCACGAAACCACCCAAGGCAGGTAAGTAAAGGACCCACGGGGGACGCGTGCAGTGTGGATACACAGGCGCGGATCGCCGTTAACTTCAATGGGGCAAGTCGCGGTTGGAAATTAAGAGTTCTAGGAGACTTCGGGAGAACCTACAAGCAAGTCACTTACAGGGTAAGTAGTTCTAGGGCCCACACCCACAGGAGCACCGTAGTGCTGGAGTTACCTCACCCAGGGAAGCCGGGTGCATAGGTGTCCTTTGGTGTCGGGTCGCGGCGTCGTTTTCAATGGCGAACAAAGAAGACTTGCTGCTTGCGGGAGCTGAAGAAGTGTCCGGTGGAATCCAAGCCTGGATTCTGAAGAAGGATGACCTGAAAGCAGAGGGGACAGTGTTCAAAGTCACTTGGCAGTGACTCGGGGCAAGGAAGATGGATGCCCACCGTCGTCGGTTGATTCAGGTCGGTTGCGGGTGCCTTGACTCTTCAGCCACGAGGTCCAGGAGGCGTCGACGACGACCAGGAGCTGGATTCTGTGTGTCCCACGAAGTCTGCAGCTTACTGCGGTGTCGGCAACTCGATTGGAGCCAACAAGCCTTGGCAACAGCAAGTCTCGGGGAGATGAAGAAAAGTCGATGGCACAGACCAGCAAGGTCTGAGGGACTCACCCAGCGAGGGTAAGTCAGGGCAGGCCTGGAGCAACCAGAGGAGCCCTTTGGTTTCTTTAAGAAGTCTTCTGGGGACCCACGAGCCGGCTGGCAAGGGATCGCGAAGACACCTCGGGCGGAATCACTCAACAGGGGCCCACGGTCACTCGGGACGGTGTAGGCCTCTGATCTTCGGAGGGATTCCTGCTAGAGGTCGGGACCACACGTGGTCCAAAGCACAAGTTCGTGGAACGTTGTGAAGGGGTTGCACTCGACAATAGTGCACGGTACCCAGGGGTCGCGGTTCCTCGTCACTCGTGGGGTCCACTTGCCTCAGCTTCACTGGGGACTCACGATGGCCTTGGGAAGTCAGGAAATCCACTTCTTAGGCTGCAGGGACTTCGGACTCCGGCGGGAGCGGCGTAGTTTGCGACCGTCGTTGTCGTTTTTGGTGCCTGCCAAGCAGGGGAGTCACTCCTTGACTCCAAGGGAGATTCTTCTGTCTTCCAAAGGTAGTGGAACGTCGAAGGGCCAGGATTCTTCTGTAGAGCGTCGTCCAGGGGTTATTTAACTAGCAAGTTCAAGGGTTCCCCTTCTTATACTGAAAAGAGGGGATGGACTAGCTCTATGACCCCACCTATGGGAGGGTCAAGGGAGGGGTGGCTACACCCACTTCCCTTTGTCCAGTTTCGCGCCAGAGCAGGGGCAGGTAGCCCCTGAGCCGGTTTGAACTGGCATATGCACAGAGGAGCCTTCTGCTCCCCCAGTGCAGGACTTCAAAGCACTCTAAGAGTGCACCCACCCAGCCCCAATACACTAAACCCTGTCTGGGAGGTGGTTACACCTCCCTGTGACAGGATGCCTATTGTTGGGCTTCCTCCACTGCGAGTTTCGGTCATCAGCAGGAGGGCAGCCCAGTGTCTGTGACTGGTGGCATCCATTTTGTGATGCCAGGGCTCTTTAGGATTCTACCGCGTTTCCACAGCAGGTACATGTCTTATCCCTCTAGAAGGGTGGAATGCTACCCCCGCCGCCAAGATTGGCGGGGGGTAGTATTCCAAGATGTTTGACACCAAACACGACATGTTTTGATGCAGCCATTCCAAAGTTAGCATTTACCGCGAGGATATAATGCACTTAATAGTATATGGTTTAACCGCATCCACAAACAGCACCAGAGAATAGACTCTGAGAGCTGCAGAGGGGCCCTGCTCAGGCAGAGGCACCCCCTCACATAGAAGCCAAGCACCCTGCCCTCAGGATTGATAGGGCCTGCCTTAGGGGTGACTGATAGGTTTATATGTGTGTGCAGGAGAGATATAGGAAACCTATATCTCAGTGAGGGGTGCTAGCACCACCTCACCCAGGCTGCAGTAGCAGGCCTGTGGTGTCAGATTTAGACTGCTTCCCAGGGGTGGCATAATACATGCTGCAGCCCCTGGTAGGCCTGTGAAGTACCTATGCCCTTGGCACCTAAGGTACCATATACTAGGGACTCATAAGGCACCACAGTATCCAATCACTAGTGCACCTAGAGTGCACTCCATGTCGTTTAGAGAGAACAGAGAGGCTGGGGCCCTGATTGGCAGGGACCCAGCCAGACTATAGCCAGAAACCAGTGCTAACATCAGAAAAAAGTGGGGGCAACATAAGAGGCAGATCCTACTCTCCTACACAACCCCCCAAACGCAGGGACACTAAACTAACCTTGACCAGTTGAGTCTTCGTGTTCAAAGTGGAAATACCTTGAGAGTCCATCTGCATTGGCATGTTGGGTCCCAGGCCTATGTTCCACTGTATAGTCCATCCCCTGTAGGGAAATGGACCACCTCAAAAGTTTTGGGTTTTCACCTTTCATCTGCTTTAGCCATAGGAGGGGCTTGTGGTCAGTCTGAACTATGAAGTGAGTACCAAACAAGTATGGCCTCAGCTTCTTCAGGGCCCATACCACAGCAAAGGCCTCCCTCTCTATAGCTGACCAACGTTTCTCTCTAGGGGTCAGCCTTCTGCTAATAAAAGCTACTGGCTGGTCTTGACCTTCATCATTCAGTTGAGACAGTACAGCTCCCACACCCAGCTCAGAAGCATCTGTTTGGACAATGAACTTTTGGTGTAGTCTGGACTCTGTAAGATGGGGGCAGTGCACATGGCCTGCTTTAGGTCTTCAAATGCCTTTTGACAGCTAGCTGTCCACTGAACCTTTTTTGGCATTCTCTTTGAGGTCAGATCATTCAAGGGGGTCACTATAGATCCATATCCCTTGACAAACCTCCTATAGTACCCAGTCAGGCCTAAGAAGGCTCTCACCTGTGTCTGGGTGGTTGGAGCAACCCATTCCATTATGGTTTGGATTTTGCTCTGTAAAGGCTGAACCTGGCCTCCACCTACAAGGTGGCCCAGGTACACAACCTGACTCTGCCCTATCTGGCACTTGGTGGCCTTGATAGTGAGGCCTGCTTTCTGCAGGGCCTCCAAAACATTTCTGAGGTGGACCAGGTGATCCTGCCAGGAGGAACTAAAGACAGCAATATCATCTAGATAAGCTGAGCAATAAGTTTCCATCCCTGCCAGAACTTTATTCACCAACCTCTGAAAAGTGGCAGGTGCATTTTTCAATCCAAAGGGCATCACCACAAAGTGGTAGTGCCCACCAGGGGTCGAAAATGCTGTTTTGGCTTTTGCATCATCAGCTAATCTGATTTGCCAGTAGCCAGCTGTTAGGTCAAATGTGCTTAGATACTTGGCTGAGGCCAAAGTATCAATCAGCTCATCTGCCCTTGGTATGGGATAGGCATCAGTCCTAGTGACTGCATTGAGGCCTCTGTAGTCTACACAAAACCTCATTTCTTTCTTACCACCCTGGGTATGAGGCTTGGGTACCAGGACTACTGGGCTAGCCCAAGGGCTATCTGAAGGCTCAATCACGCCTAACTCCAACATTTTCTGGACTTCAGTCCTGATACAGTCCCTGACATGGTCAGGTTGCCTGTAGATTTTATTCTTGACAGGCAGACTGTCCCCAGTGTCCACCTCATGGGTGCACCAGGTAGTCTGACTAGGGGTCAGGCTAAACATATGTCTAAACTGTTGCAGAACTTGTCTGCACTCAGTTTGCTGATGGTCAGTGAGGCTGCTTGCCAAAGCAACACCATCTACTGACCCATCATCAGGGTTCTGAGAGAGCAGGTCAGGGAGAGGGTCACTCTCCTCCTCCTGGTCCTCATCAGTTGCCATGAGCAAGCCCATGTCAGCCCTGTCAACATATGGCTTTAATCTGTTGACATGAAGCACCCTTAGGGGGCTCCTGGGAGTTCCAAGATTCACCAGATAGGTGACTTCTCCCTTCTGTTCAACTATTGTATGGGGGCCACTCCACTTGTCCTGGAGGGCTGCTGGGGCCACAGGTTCCAACACCCACACTTTCTGTCCTGGCTGGTATACAGTCAGCACAGCTCTTTGGTCATGCCAAGCTTTTTGCAATTCTTGGCTGGCCTCCAGGTTTTTGGTTGCCTTTTTCATGTACTCTGCCATCCGGGAGCGGAGACCAAGTACATAGTCCATCACATCTTGTTTGGGGGCTTGAGAGGTAACTCCCAGCCCTCTTTACCAAACATAGTGGACCTCTCACAGGATGCCCAAACAGAAGCTCAAATGGGCTGTAACCAACCCCCTTCTGTGGAACCTCTCTGTATGCAAACAACAGGCAAGGAAGAAGAAGGTCCCATTTCCGCCTAAGCTTCTCTGGGAGTCCTTTAATCATTCCTTTCAAGGTTTTGTTGAAGCGTTCAACTAAACCATTGCATTGTGGGTGATAGGGGGTGGTGAACTTATAAGTTACACCACACTCCTTCCACATTGCTTTCAGATATCCTGACATGAAGTTGGTACCTCTGTCAGAAATGACCTCCTTTGGGAAACCCACTCTGGAGAAAACTCCAATGAGGGCTCTTGCCACCACAGGGGCTGTGGTGGTCCTCAGGGGAATTGCCTCTGGGTACCTGGTGGCATGATCCACTACCACCAGGATAAATCTGTGCCCAGATGCAGTCTGAGGGTCAAGGGGACCAACAATGTCAATCCCTACCCTTTCAAAGGGTACCCCCACCACAGGTAGTGGTATCAGGGGGCCTTTGTTGTGCCACCTGCCTTACCACTGGCTTGGCAAGTGACACAGGAGCGACAAAACTCCTTTGTGTCCTCTGACATATGTGGCCAATGAAAATGTGGAACAAGCCTGTCCCAGGTCTTGTTTTGGCCCAAGTGACCTGCTAAAGGGATATCATGTGCTAAGGTCAAGAGGAACCCCTAAACTTCTGAGGTATTACCAACCTCCTGGTGGCTCCAGGGGCTGGGTCTCTACCCTCAGAATATAGGAGTCCCTCATCCCAATAAACTTTATGGGACCCACTAGCACTCCCAGCAGCCTCAGCAGCAGCCTGCTGTCTGAGGGGTTCAAGAGAGGGGCAGCACTGTTGCTCCTTACTCAGATCTTCCCTAGAAGGGCCCCCTGCCCCCAAGAACTCAACCTGGTCAGGTTCAAGTCCCTCTGGGGCAGTTCCTTCTTCAGGTTGTGCTTCACTTCCCTCTGGAAGTGAATCTTTGATCTGAGACAGAGTGGAAGGCACTACCTTAACCCTACTGCTCCTCCTCTTGGGAAGCATCTGGTCCATTGTTCCAGGATCCAGAGCTGGTTCAGTGTCATGCATTCTTGCTTGTGACCTGGTCACAGCAAATACCTCTGCAGGGATGCCCAACATCTCAGCATGAGTCCATAACTCTACTTCAGACCAGGCTGAAGTCTCTAGATCATTGCCCAACAGACATTCTACAGGGAGGTCTGCACTGACTACAACCTTTTTGGGGCCAGTTACCCCTCCCCAGGAGAAATTCACAACTGCCAGACTATGGTTGGTCTGGACATTGCTTGCATTGGTCACCTGGTACATTTCACCCAGGATGATCTGTCCAGGGTCCACTAGGTCCTCTGCCACCATGGTGACACTAGCACCTGTGTCCCTAAATGCCAAAGCCTGTTTGCCATTTATCAAAGGCTGCTGTTTGTACTTGCCCAGATTACTGGGGCTTACTAGGAAGGACATATCAATGTTTCCATCACAAATCAGCATTGCCTGAGTGGTCACTCTGACTAGGTCAGAATCCACTTCAGAACCCAGGGTCAACCCTACTACACCCTTATTCTGCGTACCACCTCCACCAGTAGCTGAGCTAGGGGGCACAGTTGCCTTAGGGGCAGGAGTGGTGGTGGTTTGGTCTTTGGACTTGGTACAATCAGAAGTCCAGTGCCCTTTCTGTTTACAGAATTTGCACCAGGGCTTCTTTTGGCCTTTTCCCTTGTTGGACTGTGACTCCCCACCAGATGCAGATTTTTGGGGCCCTTGTGAAGACTTCTGGTCTTTTGACTTATCCCCACCTTTCTCAGAGCCTTTAGGATCTTGCTTCTTAGTGTCACCCCCTTGGTTCTGGGTTTTCTGCCTCACCCTGGTTCTGACCCATTTGTCTGCCTTCTTTCCCAATTCTTGGGGAGAGGTCAGATCAGAGTCCACCAGGTACTGATGCAACAACTGGTTCTGGCAATTATTTAGGATCTGTTCTCTCATCATCAGATTATACAATCCCTTGAAATCAGTAACCCTACTGCCAACCAGCCAACCCTCTAGAGCCTTGGTTGCACAATCAACAAAGTCAGTCCAGTCCTGAGTCTGTGCCTTCTGGGTATCTCTGAACTTCAACCTGTACTGCTCAGTGGTTAAGCCAAACCCATCTATCAGTGCACTCTTCAGGACCTCATAATCATCAGCATCCTCCTCTCTAACAGTGAGGAGCTTGTCTCTTCCTTTATCTGAAAAGGAGAGCCACAAGATTGCTGCCCACTGCTTTTGGGGTACCTGCTGTACTCTACAGGCCCTCTCCATAGCAGTTATCCACTTGTGGATATCATCCCCACTCTGGTAGGGAGGAACAACCTTGCTCAGGTTCCTATGGTCAGGAATATATTCTCTGCCTCTAGGGACACTGTTGCCGCCACCAGGGGGTTCTAACCCCTCTTTTCTAGAAGCTCTCTGGATCTCCAGGGCTTCCTATCCAGTGCCAACTGCTTGGTTCTGAGGGCCACTTTGGCTTCCTCATACTGGAGCAGTTTGCACCTTCTCTCAGAGGAGGTCTCTCTTAAGGAAAAGTATGAGCTCCTCTGCTGGACAAATTCTCTGCCAGAGTGATAAGAGTGGTCAGATTCCCTGGAAGGGGATCTGTGCCTCTCCTCCTCTCTGTCAGTTCTCTTAGGGAGAATTCCTCTGTCCTTTTCAGGCCCCTTGAAGCCTGGCCCTTCAATCACAGAGTCTTGGTCATTCTGATTTTCATCATCTGACCCAGATACTATGACTGACCCACCCACTGATTCAAACCCTTTAGCTCCTAGAGCCAATCTAAGGTCATCTGCTGTCAGCAGATCTATCAGGTGTAGTGTTGAGGGACTCTGTCCTAGCCCAACAATAGGCATCCTGTCACAGGGAGGTGTAACCACCTCCCAGACAGGGTTTAGTGTATTGGGGCTGGGTGGGTGCACTCTTAGAGTGCTTTGAAGTCCTGCACTGGGGGAGCAGAAGGCTCCTCTGTGCATATGCCAGTTCAAACCGGCTCAGGGGCTACCTGCCCCTGCTCTGGCGCGAAACTGGACAAAGGGAAGTGGGTGTAGCCACCCCCTCCCTTGACCCTCCCATAGGTGGGGTCATAGAGCTAGTCCATCCCCTCTTTTCAGTATAAGAAGGGGAACCCTTGAACTTGCTAGTTAGATAACCCCTGGACGACGCTCTACAGAAGAATCCTGGCCCTTCGACGTTCCACTACCTTTGGAAGACAGAAGAATCTCCCTTGGAGTCAAGGAGTGGCTCCCCTGCTTGGCAGGCACCAAAAACGACAACGACGGTCGCAAACTACGCCGCTCCCGCCGGAGTCCAAAGTCCCTGCAGCCCAAGAAGTGGATTTCCTGACTTCTCCAAGGCCATCGTGAGTCCCCAGTGAAGCTGAGGCAAGTGGACCCCACGAGTGATGAGAAACCGCGACCCCTGGGTACCGTGCACTATTGTCGATTGCAAACCCTTCACAACGTTCCACGAACTTGTGCTTTGGACCACGTATGGTCCCGACCTCTAGCAGGAATCCCTCCGAAGATCAGAGGCCTACACTGTCCCAAGTGACCGCGGGCCCCTGTTGAGTGATTCCGCCCGAGGTATCTTCGCGATCCCTTGCCAGCCGGCTCGTGGGTCCCCAGAAGACTTCTTAAAGAAACCAAAGGGCTTCCCTGGTTGCTCCAGGCCTGCCCTGACTTACCCTCGCTCGGTGAGTCCCTCAGACCTTGCTGGTCTGGGCCATCGACTTTTCTTCATCTCCCCAAGACTTGCTGTTGCCAAGGCTTGTTGGCTCCAATCGAGTTGACACCGCAGTAAGCTGCAGACTTCATGGGACACACAGAATCCAGCTCCTGGTCGTCGTCGACGCCTCCTGGACCTCGTGGCTGAAGAGTCAAGGCACCCGCAACCGACCTGAATCAACCGACGACGGTGGGCATCCATCTTCCTTGCCCCGAGTCACTGCCAAGTGACTTTGAACACTGTCCCCTCTGCTTTCAGGTCATCCTTCTTCAGAATCCAGGCTTGGATTCCACCGGACACTTCTTCAGCTCCCGCAAGCAGCAAGTCTTCTTTGTTCGCCATTGAAAACGACGCCGCGACCCGACACCAAAGGACACCTATGCACCCGGCTTCCCTGGGTGAGGTAACTCCAGCACTACGGTGCTCCTGTGGGTGTGGGCCCTAGAACTACTTACCCTGTAAGTGACTTGCTTGTAGGTTCTCCCGAAGTCTCCTAGAACTCTTAATTTCCAACCACGACTTGCCCCATTGAAGTTAACGGCGATCCGCGCCTGTGTATCCACACTGCACGCGTCCCCCGTGGGTCCTTTACTTACCTGCCTTGGGTGGTTTTGTGAGGCCCCAGCACTTCTGAAGGCCCTAGGCCTTGTCTCCCTGCAAGTCGTTGTTGCTACGTCCCTTTTTAGTATATGGTCTTGTACGCCCCTAGGGCCCCAGCCATATTTTGTGCTTAACTTATTGTGAAACGTTGATTTGTGCATATGTTTGTCTTCTAATCTCATAAAGAGATTAGTAGAGAGTTATTTAGAAATAAATACATATATATTTGATATATATACCTGTGTGGTGTCTTTTCATTTGGTGATTCAAGAGATTATATGGTAAAACAAGCTGCTTTACATTCCTTCAAGACTTAGGCTGAAGGCTGCTCTCCACAGCTACCACTAGGATAGCTTCCTTTAAAAGGTTGTCTTAAACCTATCTACCATAAGAGTCGATTTGCCCTGGTGCAAGGTGTCCACTTTAATTAGTGAACAGCATATACCAGGCCAACTTCTCACATTGGTGGGCAGCGTGTGGGATTCCAGCTTGCCATTGTTTTACCAGAAAATCTCTATTTGAATTACTAACTGAAAACCATTATAGGTACTCAAGGTACATATAAAGTCAAGCTTAGTATCGATAAGTTCTACTGAACTTAGAGCTGTGTGCCAAGGGATAGCACACCCTTTCTACAGCTCAAGCTAGGATCAGTAGGCCACAAACTAGTGTAGGTAGTACAACACTGCACAATACTAGAATGTCCTTAAAGGGTGGAACCAGTGGATCCACTCAGCCTCAGTAAAAGGACATGGCTTTCTCTGACTTGAGAGCCATGTGTGTTGAAAGACACCTGAGACTAGGACAGAGTCCCTCAACCCTGCACCTGATAGATCTGCTGACAGCAGATGATCTTAGATTGGCTCTAGGAGCTAATGGATCTGAATCAGTGGGTGGGTCAATTACAGTATCTGGGTCAGACGATGAAAATCCGAATGACCAGGACTCTGTGATTGAAGGGCCAGGCCTCAAGGGGCCTGAAAAGGACAGAGGAATTCTCCCTAAGAGAACTGACAGAGTGGATGAGAGGCATAGGTCCCCTTCCAGGGAATCTGAGCACTCTTATCACTCTGGCAGAGAATTTGTCCACCAGAGGAACTCATACTTTCCCATAAGAGAGAACTCCTCTGAAAGAATGTGCAAACTGCTGCAGTATGAGGAAGCAAGAGTTGCCCTCAGAACCAAGCAGTTGGCACTGGATAGAGAAGCCCTGGAGATCCAGAGAGCTTCTCGACGAGAGGGGTTAGAACCCCCTGGTGGCAGCAACAGTGTCCCTAGAGGCAGAGAATCTATTCCAGACCATAGGAACATGAGCAAGGTTGTTCCTCCCTACCAGAGTGGGGATGATATCCACAAGTGGATAACTGCTATGGAGAGGGCCTGTAGAGTACAGCAGGTCCCCCAGAAGCAGTGGGCAGCAATCTTGTGGCTCCCCTTTTCAGATAAAGGTAGAGACAAGCTCCTCACTGTTAGAGAAGAGGAGGCTGATGATTATGAAGTCCTGAAGAGTGCACTGATAGATGGGTTTGGCTTAACCACTGAACAGTACAGGTTAAAGTTCAGAGACACCCAGAAGGCACAGACTCAGGACTGGACTGACTTTGTTGATTGTGCAACCAAGGCTCTGGAGGGTTGGCTGGTTGGCAGTAGGGTTACTGATTTCAAGGGATTGTATAATCTGATGATGAGAGAACAGATCCTTAATAATTGCCAGAACCAGTTGTTGCATCAGTACCTGGTGGACTCGGATCTGACCTTTCCCCAAGAATTGGGAAAGAAGGCAGACAAGTGGGTCAGAACCAGGGTGAGTCAGAAACCCCAGAACCAAGGGGGTGACACCAAGAAGCAAGATCCTAAGGGCTCTGAGAAAGGTGGGGATAAGTCAAAAGACCAGAAGTCTTCACAAGGGCCCCATAAATCTGCATCTGGTGGGGAGTCACAATCCAACAAGGGAAAAGGCCAAAAGAAGCCCTGGTGCAAATTCTGTAAACAGAAAGGGCACTGGACTTCTGACTGTAACAAGTCCAAAGACCAAACCACCACCACTCCTGCCCCTAAGGCAACTGTTCCCCCTAGTTCAGCTACTGGTGGAGGTGGTACACAGAATAAGGGTGTAGTAGGGTTGACCCTGGGTTCTGAAGTGGACTCTGACCTAGTCAGAGTGCCCACTCAGGCAATGCTGATTTGTGAGGGAGACCTTAACATGTCCTTCCTAGTGAGTCCCAGTAACCTGGGTAAATACAAACAGCAGCCTGTAATAAATGGCAAACAGGCTTTTGCATTTAGGGACACAGGTGCTAGTGTCACCATGGTGGCAGAGGATCTTGTGGACCCTGGACAGATCATCCTGGGCGAAATGTACCAGGTGACCAATGCAAGCAACGCCAAGACCAACCATAGTCTGGCAGTTGTGAATTTCTCCTGGGGAGGGGTAACTGGCCTCAAGAAGGTTGTAGTCAGTGCAGACCTCCCTGTCGAATGTTTATTGGGCAATGATCTAGAGACTTCAGCCTGGTCTGAAGTAGAGTTATGGACTCATGCTGAGATGTTGGGCATCCCTGCAGAGGTATTTGCTGTGACCAGGTCACAAGCAAGAATGCATGACACTGAACCAGCTCTGGATCCTGGAACAATGGACCAGATGCTTCCCAAGAGGAGGAGCAGTAGGGTAAAGGCAGTGCCTTCCCCTCTGTCTCAGATCACAGATTCACCCCCAGAGGGAGGTGAAGCAGATCCTGAAGAAGGAACTGCCCCAGAGGGACTTGAGCCTGATCAGGTTGAGTTCTTGGGGGCAGGGGGCCCTTCTAGGGAAGATCTGAGGAAGGAGCAACAGTGCTGCCCCTCTCTTGAACCCCTCAGACAGCGGGCTGCTGCTGAGGCTGCTGGGAGTGCTAGTGGGTCCCATAAAGTTTATTGGGATGAGGGACTCCTATATTCTGAGGGTAGAGACCCAGCCCCTGGAGCCACCAGGAGGTTGGTAATACCTCAGATGTTTAGGGGGTTCCTCTTGACCTTAGCACATGACATCCCTTTAGCAGGACACTTGGGCCAAAACAAGACCTGGGACAGGCTTGTCCCACATTTTCATTGGCCACATATGTCAGAGGACACTAAGGAGTTTTGTCGCTTCTGTGTCACATGCCAAGCCAGTGGTAAGGCAGGTGGCACAACAAAGGCCCCACTGATACCACTACCGGTGGTGGGGGTACCCTTTGAAAGGGTAGGGATTGACATTGTTGGTCCCCTTGACCCTCAAACTGCATCTGGGCACAGGTTTATCCTGGTGGTAGTGGATCATGCCACCAGGTACCCAGAAGCAATTCCCTGAGGACCACCACAGCCCCTGTGGTGGCAAGAGCCCTCATTGGAGTCTTCTCCAGAGTGGGTTTTCCAAAGGAGGTCATTTCTGACAGAGGTACCAACTTCATGTCAGGGTATCTAAAAGCAATGTGGAAGGAGTGTGGTGTAACTTACAAGTTCACCACCCCTATCATCCACAATGCAATGGTTTAGTTGAACGCTTCAACAAAACCTTGAAAGGAATGATTAAAGGACTCCCAGAGAAGCTTAGGCGGAAATGGGACCTTCTTCTTCCTTGCCTGTTGTTTGCCTACAGAGAGGTTCCACAGAAGGGGTTGGCTACAGCCCATTTGAGCTTCTGTTTGGGCATCCTGTGAGAGGTCCACTGTGTTTGGTAAAAGAGGGCTGGGAGTTACCTCTCAAGCCCCCCAAACAAGATGTGATGGACTATGTACTTGGTCTCCGCTCCCGGATGGCTGAGTACATGAAAAAGGCAACCAAAAACCTGGAGGCCAGCCAAGAATTACAAAAAGCTTGGCATGACCAAAAGGCTGTACTGACTGTATACCAGCCAGGACAGAAAGTGTGGGTGTTGGAGCCTGTGGCCCCAGCAGCCCTCCAGGACAAGTGGAGTGGCCCCCATACAATAGTTGAACAGAAGGGAGAAGTCACCTATCTGGTGAATCTTGGAACTCCCAGGAGCCCCCTGAGGGTGCTCCATGTCAACAGATTAAAGCCATATGTTGACAGGGCTGACATGGGCTTGCTCATGGCAACTGATGAGGACCAGGAGGAGGAGAGTGACCCTCTCCCCGACCTGCTCTCTCAGAACCCTGATGATGGGTCAGTAGATGGTGTTGCTTTGGCAAGCAGCCTCACTGACCATCAGCAAACTGAGTGCAGACAAGTTCTGCAACAGTTTAGACATATGTTTAGCCTGACCCCTAGTCAGACTTCCTGGTGCACCCACGAGGTGGACACTGGAGACAGTCTGCCTGTCAAGAATAAAATCTACAGGCAACCTGACCATGTCAGGGACTGTATCAGGACTGAAGTCCAGAAAATGTTGGAGCTAGGTGTAATTGAGCCTTCAGATAGCCCTTGGGCTAGTCCAGTAGTCCTGGTACCCAAGCCTCATACCCAGGGTGGTAAGAAAGAAATGAGGTTTTGTGTAGACTACAGAGGCCTCAATGCAGTCACTAGGACTGATGCCTATCCCATACCAAGGGCAGATGAGCTGATTGATACTTTGGCCTCAGCCAAATATCTAAGCACGTTTGACCTAACAGCTGGCTACTGGCAGATCAGATTAGCTGAGGATGCAAAAGCCAAGGTATAAACAAAAAAGTTATGCTGTTCCTACAAGATGTAGGCCAAAAAATAGACGAAGGAAGAGGAGAGTAACTGGACCCTAAAGGTTCACAGTTGGGAATCCATATGATTGGATTATATTGCCCTCACACACCTTCTCAGGTGTCATGCTTCATCATCGGGCTGCTCCTCGTCGGGTCGGCAGGTGCAATACCCGACGGGCTCCCTATAGTAGGGGCACTTTCTCGGAGATCTTTTTCCAATTGCCGATGGGTGAGGTGGGAGTGAGGGCGCTAATGTGTGTAGATGAGGGTGTAAGTAAGTGAATCTAAAATAGGGTTGGGAGTACTACCGATAACAATTTTAATCAAGGAGTCTCCTACCCTAACTAAAAACAAAAAACTATAAGGCGCTGTGCTGAATATTATGCCTCAGATCATGGTGCTCTTATAGATGCAAAAGCCAAGACAGCATTTTCGACCCCTGGTGGGCACTACCACTTTGTGGTGATGCCCTTTGGATTGAAAAATGCACCTGCCACTTTCCAGAGGTTGGTGAATAAAGTTCTGACAGGGATGGAAACTTATTGCTCAGCTTATCTAGATGATATTGCTGTCTTTAGTTCCTCCTGGCAGGATCACCTGGTCCACCTCAGGAATGTTTTGGAGGCCCTGCAAAAGCAGGCCTCACTATCAAGGCCACTAAGTGCCAGATAGGGCAGAGTCAGGTTGTGTACCTGGGCCACCTTGTAGGTGGAGGCCAGGTTCAGCCTTTACAGAGCAAGATCCAGACCATAATGGAATGGGTTGCTCCAACCACCCAGACACAGGTGAGAGCCTTCTTAGGCCTATCTGGGTACTATAGGAGGTTTGTCAAGGGATACGGATCTATAGTGACCCCCTTGAATGATCTGACCTCAAAGAAAATGCCAAAGAAGGTTCAGTGGACAGCTAGCTGTCAAAAGGCATTTGAAGACCTAAAGCAGGCCATGTGCACTGCCCCCATCTTACAGAGTCCAGACTACACCAAAAAGTTCATTGTCCAAACAGATGCTTCTGAGCTGGGTGTGGGAGCTGTACTGTCTCAACTGAATGATGAAGGTCAAGACCAGCCAGTAGCTTTTATTAGCAGAAGGCTGACCCCTAGAGAGAAACGTTGGTCAGCTATAGAGAGGGAGGCCTTTGCTGTGGTATGGGCCCTGAAGAAGCTGAGGCCATACTTGTTTGGTACTCACTTCATAGTTCAGACCGAGCACAAGCCCCTCCTATGGCTTAAACACATGAAAGGAGAAAACCCAAAACTTTTGAGGTGGTCCATTTCCCTACAGGGGATGGACTATACAGTGGAACATAGACCTGGGACCCAACATGCCAATGCAGATGGACTCTCAAGGTATTTCCACTTTGAACACGAAGACTCAACTGGTCAAGGTTAGTTTAGTGTCCCTGCGTTTGGGGGGTTGTGTAGGAGAGTAGGATCTGCCTCTTATGTTGCCCCCACTTTTTTTCTGATGTTTACACTGGTTTCTGGCTATAGTCAGGCTGGGACCCTGCTAATCAGGGCCCCAGCCTCTCTGTTCTCTCTAAACGATTTGGAGTGCACTCTAGGTGCACTAGTGATTGGATACTGTGGCACCTTATGAGTCCCTAGTATATGGTACCTTAGGTACCAAGGGCATAGGTACTTCACAGGCCTACCAGGGGCTGCAGCATGTATTATGCCACCCCTGGGAAGCAGACTAAATCTGACACCACAGGCCTGCTACTGCAGCCTGAGTGAGGAAGTGCTAGCACCCCTCACTGAGATATAGGTTCCCTATATCTCTCCTACACACACATATAACCCTATCAGTCACCCCTAAGGCAGGCCCTATCAATCCTGAGGGCAGGGTGCTTGGCTTCTATGTGAGGGGGTGCCTCTGCCTGAGCAGTGCCCCTCTGCAGCTCTCAGAGTCCATTCTCTGGTGCTGTTTGTGGATGCGGTTAAACCATATACTCTTAAGTGCATTATATCCTCGCGGTAAAATGCTAACTTTGGAATGGCTGCATCGAAACATGTCGTGTTTGGTGTCAAACACCTTGGAATACTACCCCCCGCCAGTCCTGGCGGCGGGGGTAGCATTCCACCCTTCTAGAGGGATAGACATGTACCTACTGTGGAAACGCGGTAGAATCCTGCAGAGCCCTGGCATCACAAAATGGATGCCACCAGTCCCAGACACTGGGCTGCCCTCCTGCTGATGACCAACACTCGCAGTGGAGGGAGCCCAACGGGGTGACCACCTCCCAGACAGGGTTTAGTGTATTGGGGCTGGGTGGGTGCACTCTTAGAGTGCTTTGAAGTCCTGCACTGGGGGAGCAGAAGGCTCCTCTGTGCATATGCCAGTTCAAACCGGCTCAGGGGCTACCTGTCCCTGCTCTGGCATGAAACTGGACACGAAACTGGACAAAGGGAAGTGGGTGTAGCCACCCACTCCCCTGACCCTCCCATAGGTAGGGTCATAGAGCTAGTCCCTCCCCTTCTTTTAGTATAAGAGGGGGAACCTGTGCATTGCACCCTAGATTGTCCTGGATGACGCTCTACAAGAAGAATCCCGGACCTTCAATGTTCCACTACCTTTGGAAGACTGAACAATCTCCCTTGGAGTCAAGGAGTGACTCCCCAGCTTGGCAGGCACCAAAAACTACAAACGTAAGTCGCAGACTATGCCGCTCCCGCCGGAGTCCGAAGTCTCTGCAGCCCAAGAAGTGGATTTCCTGACTTTTCAAAGGCCATCGTGAGTCCCCAGCGAAGCTGAGGCCAGTGCACCCCAAGAGTAATGAGGAACCGCAACCCCTGGGTACCGTGCACTATTGTCAAGTGCAACCTCTCACAACGTTCCACGAACTTGTACTTTGGACCACGTGTGGTCCCAGCCTCCAGCAGGAATCCCTCCTAAGATCAGCTGCCTATCACATCCCGAGTGACCGTGGGCCCCTGTGAGAGAATCCTCCCGAGGCATCTTTGCGACCCCTTGCCAGCCAGCTTGTGGGTCCCCAGAAGACTTTCCAAAGAAACCAAAGGGCTCCCCTAGTTGCTCCAGGCCTGCCCTGACTTACTTTCGCTGGGTGAGTTTCACAGACCTTGCTGGTCTGCGCCATCGCCTCTTCACACTTTCCCCGAGACTTGCTGTTACCAAGGCTTGTTGGCTCCGATCGAGTTGCCGACACCGCAGTAAGCCGCAGACATTGTGGGACACGCCGAATCAAGCTCCTGGTCATCATCGACGCCTCCTGGACCTCGTGGCTGAAGAGTCAAGGCAAGCGTGAATGACCTGAACCCTGCGACGACGGTGGGCATTCATCTTCCTTGCCCCGAGTCACTGCCAAGTGACTTTGAACACTGTCCCCTCTGCTTTCAGGTCATCCTTCCACCGAATCCAGGCTTGGATTCCACCGGACACTTCTTCACACCATCACAAGCAGCAAGTCTTCTTTGTTCGCCATTGAAAACGACGCCGCGACCCGACACCAAAGGACACCTGTGCACCCGGCTTCCCTGGGTGAGGTAACTCCAGCACTACGGTGCTCCTGTAGGTGTGGGCCCTCGAACTACTTACCCTGTAAGTGACTTGCTTGTAGGTTCACCAGAAGTATCCTAAAACTCATACTTTCCCCGTGCGATTCTCGCACTGACTCGTACATGGTTCGCGTCTGTGTTAGACACACCGCGTCCAACTCCCTTGCAAATCCTATCTGTAGACCGTATCCTTCGACTCGTACTGAGTCCGATCGGTGTGTTCGCCTCGAACACGCAAGGGACCTTGAACATTGATATCTCAATCGCGTCTGAGTGCATAGACTCGTACAGGATTCGCATCGGTGCCAGGTCACCGCGTCCGTCCCCTGTGGGTCTCCTACAACTACCTGAGGTGGTTCTTGTGGGTCCCTCAATTCTAGATGCCCTAGACCTAGGTCTAGCAAACTAAGATTGTAATATTCAATTGTGCTAAACTTATCCTGATAAATATTTGACTTGTACATATGTTCCTGACTTCTAATCTCATAAAGAGATTAGTAGAGATTGTTTATTAATAAATACATATATATTTGATATATATACCTGTGTGGTGTCTTTTCATTTGGTGATTCAAGAGATTGTGTGGTAAAACAAGCTGCTTTACATTCCTTCAAGACTTAGCCTGAAGGCTGCTCTCCACAGCTACCACTAGGATAGCTTTCTATAAAGGTTGTCTTAAACCTATCTACCATAAGAGTCAAATTGTTCTGGTGCAAGGTGTCCACTTTAATTAGTGAACAGCATATACCAGGCCAACTTCTCACAGAAGTGCACAAAGAGGCAAGAGAATTGCTGAAAGAAGCAACAGAGGTGTAGAAAGAAGCAAATGAGGTACAGAAAGAGGCAACAGACGTGCAAAAAGATGGAAGAGAACTTCGGAAAAAGGCAAGAAAAGTGCAGAAAGGCAAAAGAGGTACATAAAGAGACAACAGGGGTGCAGAAAGAAGCAAGACAGGTGCAGAAAGAAGCATGGAAAGTGCAGAATGAAGCAACAGGGATGCAGAAAGAGGCAAGAGAGGTGCACAAAGAGGCGAGAGAGACACAGAAAGAGACAAGTGACATGCAGAAGGAGGTAAGAGAACTGCAGAAAGAGGCAATAGAGGTGCAGAAAGAGGCAAGTGAGATGTAAAAACAGGCAGGAAAGGTACAGAAAGAGGGAAGACAAGTGCAGAAAGAGACAACAAGGGTGCAGAAAGAAGCAAATGAGGTGCAGAAAGAGGCAACAGACATGCAGAAAGAGGGAAGAGAACTACAGAAAAAGGCAAGAAAAGTGCAGAAAGAGACAAAAGAGGTACATAAAGAGACAACAGGGGTGCAGAAAGAAGCAAGACAGGTGCAGAAAGAAGCATGGAAAGTGCAGAATGAAGCAACAGGGGTGCAGAAAGAGGCTAGAGAAGTGTAGAAAGAAGCAAATGAGGTACAGAAAGAGGCAACAGACGTGCAGAAAGATGGAAGAGAACTGCGGAAAAAGGCAAGAAAAGTGCAGAAAGAGACAAAAGAGGTACATAAAGAGACAACAGGGGTACAGAAAGAAGCAAGACAGGTGCAGAAAGAAGCATGGAAAGTGCAGAATGAAGCAACAGGGGTGCAGAAAGAGGCAAGAGAGGTGCACAAAGAGGCGAGAGAGTTACAGAAAGAGACAAGTGACATGCAGAAGGAGGCAAGAGAACTGCAGAAAGAGGCAATAGAGGTGCAGAAAGAGGCAAGTGAGATGCAAAAACAGGCAGGAAAGGTACAGAAAGAGGGAAGACGAGTGCAGAAAGAGACAACAAGGGTGCAGAAAGAAGCAAATGAGGTGCAGAAAGAGGCAACAGACATGCAGAAAGAGGGAAGAGAACTACAGAAAAAGGCAAGAAAAGTGCAGAAAGAGACAAAAGAGGTACATAAAGAGACAACAGGGGTGCAGAAAGAAGCAAGACAGGTGCAGAAAGAAGCATGGAAAGTGCAGAATGAAGCAACAGGGATGCAGAAAGAGGCAAGAGAGGTGCACAAAGAGGCGAGAGAGTTGCAGAAAGAGGCAACAGACGTGCAGAAAGAGGGAAGAGAACTGCAGAAAGAGGCAAGAAAAGTGTAGAAACAGGCAAAAGAGGTACATAAAGAGAAACCAGGGGTACAGAAAGAAGCAAGACAGGTGCAGAAAGAAGCATGGAAAGTGCAGAATGAAGCAACATGGTTGCAGAAAGAGGCAAGAGAAGTGTAGAAAGGAGCAAGTGAGTGTGAGAAGTTGGCCTGGTATATGCTGTCCACTAATTATAGTGGGCACCTTGCACCAGTCCAAACAACCCCTTATTGGAGATAGGTTAAAGACAACCTTTATTGAAAGCTATCCTAGTGGTAGCTATGGAGAGCAGCCTTCAGGCTAAGTCTTGAAGGAATGTAAAGCAGCTTGTTTTACCAGTCTATAATCTCTTGAGTGACCAAATGAAAGAGGACCACACCAGTTATATATTCAAAATATATGTATTTATTGCTAAACACACCCCTCTAGTCTCTTTATGAGGCTAGAGTTCGAAGTACATAAGTTATAAGTTAGTTATCTACAGTAATAGCACAAATACATGTTTGAGCCCTAGGGGCGTACCAAACCATATACCAATAAAGTGGTATAAGAACCACGACTGAGCTAGACACAGGGCCTAGAGCCTGTAGAAGTGCTTGGACCACAAGGAACCACCCAAGGTAGTGACACAGGGGACCCACGGGGGACGCGTGCAGTGTGAGAACACAGCCGCGAATCGCCGTTGACTTCTATGGGGAAAGTCGCGGTTGGAATTTTAAAGAAAAGGGACACTTAGAGGAGGACTTGGAGCAAACCCTGTTAGAACTAGGCTGTTCTAGTGTCAATACCCACGGGAGCACCGGAGTACTCGAGTTACCTCACCCAGGGGAGCCGGGTGCATAGGTGTCTTTCGGGGTCGGGTTTCGTCGTCGTTTTCAATGGCGATCTGCTGCAAAGTGCTGCTGGCGGCCAAGTCGAAAGTGTTCGGGTGGATCCAAAGGTGGATCAAAGATCTGAAGAACCTGAAAGCAGAGGGGACAGAGTCTGGGTCACTAGCCAGTGACCAGGAAGGTGATGAGCAGATGCCCAAAGATGTTGAGTGCTTCAGGTAGGTTGACGGTCATCTTGACTCTTCAGCCACGAGGTCCAGGAGGCGTCAACAATGACCAGGAGCTGGATTCGAGCTGTTCCACGAAGTCTATCGATTGCAGGGGTGTCGGCGACCTGATTGGGCCCAACAAGCCTTGGCAACGGCAAGTCTCGTGAAAATGGAAGAAGGACGATGGTGCAGACCAGCAAGGTCTGTGGGACTCACCCAGCAAGGGTAAGTCAGGGCACGCCTGGAGCAACCAGGGAGCCCAAGCAGAAGAAGATTGGCCTTCGGGAGGGCCTACTAGCTAACGGACTAGCGACCGCAAAGGAGCCTCAAGTGGACGCACTTGGAGCTGGCTCACAGGACACTCGTGGAGTGGAGGCCAGTGATCTTCGGAGCAGTCGGTGCTGGAGGCTGGGGCTACTCGGAGCTCAAAGCACAACTTCGTGGGAGACCCAGAAGAGGATGCACTTGCAAATGCGATCGGTGTCCAGGGGTCATGGTTCCACATTACCCACGACAGCTACGGGCCTCAGCTTTGCTGGGGACTCAGGGCAGCCTTGGAGAAGTCTGGAAATCCACCTCTGGTGATGCAAAGACTTCGGCGTCTGGCGGGAGCTTCAGCAATGCAGACTGGACAATTGCTTTTTTGGTGCCTGCCAAGCAGGGGAGTCACTCCTTGACCCCAAGGGAGATTCTTCAGTCCTCTAATCTTAAAGTAGAGCGTCGAAGGTCCAGGATTCTGTGTCAGAGTTTCATCCAGGTTAATCTAAAGTCCTAAGGACTGGGGTCCCATACTTATACTAAGATATGGGGTTGGACATACTCTGGGGACCCACCTATGGGAGGGTCAGGGCAGAGGGGTGGTTACACCCCTTTCCCTTTGTCCAGTTTCGCGCCAGAGCAGGGGCTGGAAGCCCCTGAGCCGGTTTGAACTGGAGTATGCACAGGGACACCAAATGTGCCCCCAGTGCAGGACTTCAAAGCACCAGAGAGTGCTCCCGCCCAGCCCCAATACACACTATCCTGTCTGGGGAGGTGGTTACACCTCCCTGGGACAGGAAACCTATTGTCCAGGCCTCCCCTGCCGGAGTTTCGGTCAGCAGCAGGAGGCCAGACTCGTGTCTGTGGCAGCGGCATCCATTTTGTGATGCCAGGGCTCTGGAAAGTCAGTACCGGGTATACCGGTGTGTACATGTCTCTCCCTCTAGAAGGGTGGAATGCTACCCCCGCCACCAGAACTGGTGGGGGGGTAGTATTCCAAGATGTTTGACACCAAACACGACATGTTTCCGTGCAGCCATCCCAAAGTTAGCATTTAACGCGAGGTTATAATGCGCTTAAGAGTATATGGTCGGGCTGCACTACAAACAGCATCAGAGAAGGGTCTCCGAACACTGCAGAGGGGCCCAGCTCGTGCAGGGGCACCCTCTCACATAGGAACCACGCACTCTGCCTTCAGGATTGATAAGGCCTGCCATAGGAGTGACTTATAGGTTTATATGTGTGTATGTATGTAGTGATATAGGTAGCCTATATCACAGTAAGGGGTGCATGCACCACCTTATCCAGGCTGCAGTAGCAGACCTGTGGTGTCCTTTTGGCTGGCCTTCCAGGGGTGGCACAATACATGCTTCAGCCCCGGGCAGGCCTCTGAGGTACCTATGCCCTGGGTACATAGTATACCATATACTAGGGACTTATAAGGGAACTCCAGATTCCAATCAGAGATGTGCCTAAGGCACATGGAAACCATTTTAGAGAGGAAGCAGCTAGGCTGGGGTTCTGATTAGCAGGGCCCAAGCCAGACTAAAGTCGAAAAACAGTGAAGCATCAGCAAAAAGTGGGGGTACCCATGTGAAGCAGATCCTACTCTCCTACACAACCCCCCCCCCAAACGTAGGGACATTAAACTAACCTTGCCCAGTTAAGTCTTCATGTTCTAAGTGGAAGTACCTAGAGAGTCCATCTGCATTGGCATGGTTACTCCGAGGTCTATTTCCACTGTGAAGTCCATCCCCTGTAGGGAAATGGACCACCTAAGCTGTTTGGGGTTTTCACCCTTCATTTGTTTTAGCCATAAGAGGGGCTTATGGTCGGTTTGAACAAGGAAGTGAGTACCAAACAAGTAGGGCCTCAACTTCTTCAGAGCCCAGACCACAGCAAAGGCCTCCCTCTCAATGGCTGACCAACGTTTCTCTCTAGGGGTCAGCCTTCTGCTAATAAAAGCTACTGGCTGATCCTGACCTTCATCATTCAATTGTGACAGAACAGCCCCTACCCCCAATTCAGATGCATCTGTTTGGACAATGAACTTCTTGGAGTAATCAGGACTCTGTAGAATGGGAGCAGTGCACACGGCCTGCTTTAGGTCATCAAATGCCTTTTGACAGCTAACTGTCCACTGAACCTTTTTGGGCATTTTCTTGGAAGTTAAGTCATTCAGGGGTGTCACTATTGATCCATACCCCTTGACAAATCTCCTATAGTACCCAGTCAGGCCTAAAAAGGCTCTCACCTGAGTCTGGGTAGTTGGAGCAGTCCAGTCCATGATGGTCTGGATCTTGCTCTGCAGTGGTTGAACCTGGCCTCCACCCACAAGGTGGCCCAGGTACACAACCTGACTCTGCCCTATCTGGCACTTGGTGGCCTTGATAGTCAGGCCTGCTTTCTGCAGGGCCTGCAAAACATTTCTGAGGTGGACCAGGTGATCCTCCCAGGTGGAGCTAAAGCCAGCAATATCATCTAGATATGCTGCACTATAGGCTTCCAGACCTGTAAGGACTGTATTCACCAACCTCTGAAAAGTGGCAGGTGTATTCTTCAGACCAAAGGGCATCACCACAAATTGATAATGCCCACTAGGGGTTGAGAATGCTGTCTTTGGCTTTGCATCATCAGCTAGTCTGATCTGCCAGTAGCCAGCTGTCAGGTCAAATGTGCTTAGATACTTGGCTGAGGCCAAAGTGTCTATTAGCTCATGTGCCCTAGGTATTGGATGGGCATCAGTCCTAGTGACTGCATTGAGACCACTGTAGTCCACACAAAACCTCATCTCTCTTTTCCCACCATTGGTGTGAGGTTTTGGCACAAGGACCACTGGACTAGCCCAAGGGCTATCTGAGGGTTCATTAACTCCCAAATCCAACATCTTCTGGACTTCTGTCCTGATACAGTCCCTGACATGGTCAGGTTGCCTATAAATCTTATTTTTAATAGGCAGACTGTCCCCAGTGTCCACTTCATGAGTGCACCAGGTGGTCTGACTGGGTGTCAGTGAGAATATGTGCCTGAACTGATTGAGCACCTGTCTGCAATCAGTTTGCTGCTGGGCAGTGAGGCTGCCTGCCAAGGCTACACCATCCACTGACCCATCATCAGGGTTCTGTGAGAGCAGGTCAGGGAGTGGGTCACTCTCTTCCTCCTGTCCCTCATCAGTAGCCATGAGCAAGCCCATGTCTGCCCTGTCCACATATGGTTTTAACCTGTTGACATGGAGAACCCTGTGGGGACTCCTGGGTGTTCCTAGGTCTACTAAATAGGTAACCTCACCCTTCTGTTCAACAATGGTATGGGGTCCACTCCATTTGTCTTGGAGAGCTGCTGGGGCCACTGGCTCCAACACCCACACCTTCTGTCCTGGCTGGTAAACAGTCAGTACAGCCTTTTGGTCATGCCAGGCGTTTTGAAGTTCCTGGCTAGCCTCAAGGTTTTTAGTTGCCTTTTTCATGTACTCAGCCTTCCTGGAGCGGAGACCAAGTACATAGTCCACTATGTCTTGCTTTGGGGGCTTGAGAGGTAACTCCCATCCTTCCTTCACCAAGCACAATGGACCCCTGACAGGGTGACCAAATAAAAGTTCAAAAGGGCTGTAGCCAACCCCCTTTTGAGGCACCTCCCTGTATGCAAATAAAAGGCAGTTCAAGAGTATGTCCCATCTTCGCCTAAGCTTTTCTGGGAGCCCTTTAATCATGCCCTTCAAGGTTTTGTTGAATCTCTCAACTAACCCATTGCATTGTGGGTGATATGGTGTGGTGAACTTGTAAGTCACTCCACACTCCTTCCACATTGCTTTCAAGTATCCAGACATAAAGTTAGCACCCCTGTCTGATACAACCTCCTTATGGAAGCCCACTCTTGAGAAAATTCCCAGGAGGGCTCTTGCCACCACAGGTGCTGTAGTGGTCCTAAGGGGAATAGCCTCTGGGTACCTGGTGGCATGATCCACTACCACCAGGATAAACCTGTGCCCAGATGCTGTTTGGGGATCCATGGGACCAACAATGTCAATCCCCACCCTTTCAAAGGGAACCCCCACCACAGGTAGTGGTATCAGGGGGGCCTTTGTAGTGCCACCTGCCTTGCCACTGGCCTGGCAGGTTACACAGGAGCGACAAAACTCCTTGGTGTTTTCAGACATGTGGGGCCAGTGAAAGTGAGGGACAATTCTGTCCCAAGTCTTGTTCTGGCCCAGGTGACCTGCTAAGGGAATGTCATGGGCTAGGGTCAATAGGAAGCCCCTGAACTTCAGAGGTATAACCAACCTCCTGGTGGCACCAGGCTTGGGGTCTCTACACTCTGAGTACAAGAGTCCATCATCCCAATACACAGTATGGGGACCACTAGCTTTCCCAGCAGCCTCAGCAGCAGCTTGCTGTCTGAGGGGTTCAAGAGAGGGGCAGCTCTGCTGCTCCTGGCTCAGATCTGCCCTGGAATGGCCCCCTGTCCCCAAGAACTCAACCTGGTCAGGTTCAAGCTCCTCTGGGACAGTTCCTTCCTCAGGACTGAGATCATCCCCCTCAAGAGACTGATCTTCCTTCTGAGCCAAGGGGGAAGGCACTGCCTTTACCCTACTACTCCTCTTCTTGGAGGGCACTTGGTCCATTATTCCAGAATCCAAGGCCTGTTCAGTGTTAGACATTTTGGCTTGTGACCTGGTCACAGCAAACACATCTGCAGGGATGCCCAGCATTTCTGCATGGGTCCTGAGCTCCACTTCTGCCCAAGCTGAAGTTTCTAAATCATTGCCAAGCAAGCATTCCACGGGTAGGTCTGCACTTACCACAACCTTCTTAAGGCCAGTTACCCCTCCCCAGGAGAAGTTAACAACTGCCAGAGTATGGTCTGTTCTGACATTGCTAGCATTGGTCACTTGGTACATTTCACCAAGTATAATCTGCCCAGGATCTACAAGGTCTTGTGTCACCATGGTGACACTTGCCCCTGTGTCCCTAAATGCCAAAGCCTCTTTTCCATTGATTATGGGCTGTTGCCTGTGTGAGAAGTTGGCCTGGCATATGCTGTCCACTAATTATAGTGGGCACCTTGCACCAGTCCAAACAACCCCTTATTGGAGATAGGTTAAAGACAACCTTTATTGAAAGCTATCCTAGTGGTAGCTATGGAGAGCAGCCTTCAGGCTAAGTCTTGAAGGAATGTAAAGCAGCTTGTTTTACCAGTCTATAATCTCTTGAGTGACCAAATGAAAGAGGACCACACCAGGTATATATTCAAAATATATGTATTTATTGCTAAACACACCCCTCTAGTCTCTTTATGAGGCTAGAGTTCGAAGTACATAAGTTATAAGTTAGTTATCTACAGTAATAGCACAAATACACGTTTGAGCCCTAGGGGCGTACCAAACCATATACCAATAAAGTGGTATAAGAACCACGACTGAGTTAGACACAGGGCCTAGAGCCTGTAGAAGTGCTTGGACCACAAGGAACCACAATACGTAACTGGAACGGCCACAATA